>PITB01016190.1:0-40884 GCA_004024585.1 Paradoxurus hermaphroditus
GCCATTTTTATTTCCGTATTCACCAGGAACTAGTAATTCATCAGGTGCTCAGAAAAGAACCCGATTTCCTTGATAACTGTCAACAGCTCAACTTCTGAATGAGGATGTGGGTAAGTAAAACTAAAAACAATGTTGGATACATTCTTTTCCCTCTTATCTGCAGGAATAAACAATTAGCTAGACTACAGATCGGAATTTTAAAACTCCCAGGAAGCACAGTTCCTTAGTTCCAGGTCTAGACAATGAGGACCACTTGACTCTGGGCCCCATTCCAAAAACAGATATTCAGATACACTGCAAGGAAGTTCAAGGGCGTGCCTTGATGACAAGGGGGGATGTGCTGAAGCAGACGGGGCGGGGGGCAAGGGGTGATTTATAAGGTCTCCTCTTCCATCTTCTGCCCAGAAGGAAATCAACGTTCTTCTCCCAAGGGCAGATTATCTCCAAAAGTCATGTTGGGAATTGTGTTCACATGCCCATTAGGAGAAAATTAATCAGCAGTGAAATTTATGTCGTATTGAAGAGACAGCAGCAGGAAGGCGACCAAATACAAATCCTGAACCCCTTAGCAAAATATTACGAGAGTTGTCCTTTTAACTTGACGGGCCCTAGCCGGAACTATTTGGTAAAAGGATGGTGAAGAGTTAGCCGCGATTAGGATTTTTTGGGGGAAGTCAATCCAAAATGGATTGGAAGAACGAGGCCCACAGCAAGCAAAAGGCGGACTGAGTCAAGTCCTACCAGTGGGCTGTAGAGGGCTCACGTTTTCCTAGAACGGTCTTGCACTTAGCCGTTTCTGGGCCTTTGTTCCCTCTGTCTCTGTCTGGAATGTTCTTTCCCAACCTTCTCTGGCTCACACAAGTTCTTACTAATCCTTTAGGGCCCAAAGCAAATGCATGTCTGTGACCCTTCCATGCTCACCCCATATCCCAGTAATGGCACTTCACGCAGACCATGTTTTAGAGTATTTCTCTCTCTGTATCATAACTTTTTACTCATAATTCTCTCTCTCCCTCTAAACTGAGCCAGCGTGTCTTTCCGTCACCAGCACTGGGCTCAGCGAGCATTCATGAATGCGTAGTGGAAGAACGAATACATTAACGCATTAATGGAAACTAAATTCCTGACACAAGCCTGCCGATGTCGCCCCTCATTGACCTCCCTAATCCTAGCTTCCGGTACCCATTTGTCGTAAGGAAATACAATGAAATCATTTCTGAAATAACTACAACTCTAGGATTCTAGGGACGTGTTCTTCGACATCCAAGAACGATGACTCTTTCTCTGCAGTGTGTTTAGCAGTCTTGGCTGAGCTCGCTCATACAGCTGTGTTCAGCTGGCCGGGAGGGAAGTGCCCAGAGGGGCCCGCTCACCTGTCAGCAGCTCAGCAGCCTTGGTGCTCGCTGGGTGCCTGGGCTCTCCCCCAAGTCCCCCCTCACCCGCTATCCGCTGGACTAGCGCACTTACTCGGACAGGCTCCACTGAGCAAGCGCTCATCCAGCCTCTCTTATGCCCTCCATGTTGGTGTCCCCTGGGCCAGGGCAAGTCACATGACCAAGCCTAGTCAACGTGAAAGGGAGCTTCGACTCTACCTCTTGTGGACAAAGTGACAAAAATTTTGTACTTTTTTTTAAAATATTTTCTTTTTAGGGGCACTTGGGTGACTCGGTTAACGTGGGGCTTTGGCTCAGGTCATGATCTCAGTGGTTGGTGAGTTCGAGTCCGGAGTCAGGCTCTGTGCTGACAGCTCAAAGCCTGGAGCCTGCTTCGGATTCTGTGTCTCCCTCTCTCTCTCTGCCTTTTCCTGCTCGGCTCTGTCTCTGTCTCTCTCAAAAATAAATAAACATTAAAACAAGATTTTATTTTTAATCTCTATACCCCATGTGGGGCTTGAACTTACAACCCTAAAATCAAGAGTCACGCCCTCTTTCAACTCTGCCAACCAAGCACCCCTATGTCATTTTTAATCCACGAAGATCCTATTAGGTTAATTTTGTTGTTGCCGCTATCCTGAATGGAGAATGGGACCATTTTTCTTTTTTCTTTTCTTTTCTCTTCTCTTTTCTCTTCTTCCTCCTTCCAACATATCTGCCCTCAGATTTAGGCTCTTACCGAATTTCATTGCTTAGCTCTTCCAGGTCAGTGTTGAAAACTAGTTCCGAACTTACTGGGAACGCTTCTGCCATGTCACCACTTACGTTCGCTCCTGACTTACGCAGATCTTCTTTACCACTGAGGGAAATCTCTCCTCTTTCACTAAGGGATATTGCTATGCGCTTTAGTTAGTACGACATGCTGGATGTAACAGAAAAGGATCTTTTAGTATGATTATGTGTTTTCTTTCGATTCATGCGTAGAGCGGATTGTGTTGGAGTTCCTGCCGCGCACCCACCGCTCGCTCCGTTTCTTACAGCAGGCCCCACCCTCCTCCCTCGCCGTCTGCCGCCAGCGGCGTGTGCGCGTGCGCGTGTGGTTGGGCGGGCCAACCGGCCGTTACTCTCAGCCCTTCCGGCCCCGCTTCTCCCTCTTCCTCATCCGTTGACATCTACTTCTGCGCTGCCCAAAGACACAGCGGTGACTAGCCCCTCAAAGTTGCCGAGCACTTGGAATGGGGCATTCTGAGCTGAGGTGTGCCGTAAGTGTAAAACACGTCTGAGATTATGAAGGCTTAGCTCACACACACACACACACACGAAATCTCCCGTTAATAAGTTTTACATTGAGTACATGTTGAAATGATACTGCTTTGAATATACTTAGTTAAATAGAGTATTAAGATTGATTTCACTTGTTTCTGTTTACTTTTTTAAAAAAAATTTTTAATGTTTATTTATTTTTGAGAGAGAGAGAGAGAGAGACAGAGTGCGAGCAGGGGAGGGACAGAGAGAGAGGGAGACACAGAATCTGAATGAAGCAGGCCCAGGCTCCAGGCTCTGAGCTGTCAGGACAAAGCCTGAGGCGGGTCTCAAACTCACGGACCATGAGATCATGACCTGAGCCGAAGTCAGCCGCATAACTGACTGAGCCACCCGGGCACCCCCTGTTCACTTCTTTTTAATGTGGCTACTAGGGCATTTTAAATTACTATCGCATATAGAAATACTCGCGTACGTACATAGTTACGTATACCTCTATCGTACCACATCAATCTAGATGAAGTCTACTCTTCGGTTGTAAATATTTCTAAGATATTTTGATAGTCTTATTCAAAGATAATTGGACATACCTGTGAGAGACGGTTGCCGTAATGACCACAATTTGTTCTCAGCTCTCTCCACCCATGCCCTGCACAGTCCCTTCCCACACTCACTCTGGCCTTGGCCGTACGACTTGACGAAAATGAGCAGAGATTTGCAGAGTACTGGTGTGTTACGGCTGCCGCCTCTTGCTGCCGGAACCCCAGAACCACACGTGAAGTGCCCCCAGCAGCCTCCCAGGTGCCAGGAGACCCTAAGGAGAGGCCACCAGCAGAAGGATCACCCAGCCAAGCCACAGAAATGAAAAGAAATAAAAAGCTATCGTTGCAAGCCATGGATTTTCGATATAATCTTTATGCAGCAAAGGCCCACTGATTCAGTACTTTCTGTCTTTAAGACGGAAATTACGCTGTATGTAAGTGCGGATTAGTCACAATTCAGTGTAATTACACGTAAGTCTCAAACACATTGTCAAATCCTCTCAGGTCTACAAATGGATTCTAAAGTAACCAAATCTGCCCCAGAATGGCGTTTCTAATCCATGTCCTCCCTTGCTTTCGCCTGCCTTATCGCGCAGTTCAAAATGCAAATACTTTATAGGTCTCTCTTCAGGAACTTCCTCTTCTCCTAACCATTTTATAGATAAGAACTCTGGCCTCCAGGAGGTGAGTTTTATTGCCCCCACAGTAAGCAACGTTTCACAGGAGACGTGACGAACGAGTAGGACAGCCAGGCCTGAATCCTAAGTCATTACTTCCCCTGGGAGCCTTCCGAGTGACTAAGCCTCCGGTCGGCTCCTCCCAGAGGGATCGGCTGGCATTCCCCCCGCGAAAGCCGGGGCACAGTCTCCAATTAATTAAGCCTGTTATTTACAGCAGAGCCAGCAGCCAAGTGACATCATGATGAGCATTGTGCAGGAATTGCACTCTAATAAAATCAAATGTCCAAGAAATTTTAAACAACAACGCACAGACGACACACAGACGCCATGTGGCCGGGGGTGGATAAGAGCATAGGGCATCAGCTGGCCATCTTTCCAGGGAGCGTGCAGGGAGATTCCAATTCGGAGGGGGCCGTTTTCTTTTGATTCACTGTCTTCCTCATTACACCGACTCTCTCTCGTGTCTCCTCAACAAAGTGCTATTCCGATTTAGAATTTACATGTGTATTGTCCAATTATATAGCCACGGTCTACTTTAGAAATGTTCTATTGCATTTTCAGTGACTGAGAAAAAAATACTTTTATTATTAAAAAATTGTTTTTAAGTTTTTATTCATTTTAGAGAGAGCTTGAGCGGGGAGAGGGACGGAGAGAGAGAGGGAGACACAGAATTCGAAGCAGGCTCCAGGCTCTGAGCTGTCAGCACAGAGCCCGACGTGGGGCTTGAACTCACAAGCCACGAGATCATGACGTGAGCTGAAGTCGGACCTTAATCAACTGAGCCCCCCAGGCACCCCTAGACACACTTGTTTTAATGCCACCACATCATATGTTGGCTCTTTACCTTATATTCCATAGCTGCGGAGAACTAGGTCTACCTAAATACTGCCTTTTGTTTCAAGTCACTACCACGTCGTCACTATGAACACACTACTCTCCGCTGTGCTCTGGAGACTTACAGCTTCCCCTCTTTATTATACTTGGGAAACATTAGGTAAGAGGTATAATGGGGTTCAAACTCCATCGTCACTCAGGTATCAATTAATCTAGTTTCGTCGATGTTAATAAAAAATACTATTTTCAACTGTCTACGATATGTTACATATTTTATAAAGGTAGGTTAACTCATTCATCTTTATGGCAATCCGGTTGAGCGGAAGCTAATTGCTCCATTTTATACTTGGAGAAAAAGTTAAGATTCTGAGAGTCGAACGTGCCCAAAGGCACACAAGGCACTTACAGTGCCTTACACTCAGGTCTGTTCAATGTCAAAGCTGGCGCCAAATACCTTCCCTCTATAGGTCTAAAAGTCGCTTCTCCTTCCACACCCCTGAATTCACATCAGGAAAATAAGAAGTTTGGAACCCTCCTTCTCATGGTCCTTGCAGCCCCAGCAAGTGTTTCTTCAGACACACCGCGGGAGGCTGGTCCATTTTCCCCTCGTCGGGTTTTGTCCAGGTCAGGAAGTGAAGTGTGCCGGCCCCATTGTTAACATTGTGTGTTGTCATTGATCCGGCTGAACCGAAAAGCTGATAAAATGCCTGACTGATGGCATCAAACTTCACAAACAACTGACAAGTTTTACGAGTTTGACAGGTTCTGTTTTGAATGGCTTCTACAAAATGGAGGTGGAGGAGAATATCGGCCTGATGAGGAAATGGTCTTTCTCAGAAGGTCATGCATAGAAATCGCTCCATGTTATGGCATTCATTTTCCAGCTCCTAGGCTCACCAAATCCCACACAAACCGGAAGGTGCGCAGTACGCATTTCTACACATTTCTCTATGGTGTGCACGTGAAATCACTACCCGGATGTCAGTGATACGTGACCTCTCTGTTCCTCACACTCACGTTGCTTCAGTGAAACTCACTCCATCTCCGTCTGTTGATGTGAAACATAACTGTGAAAAGGAGCAAGAAAGGACAAAGAACTTTCCAGGGCAGTCTACACTCTTTTCTTCTTTTAGCAATGAATGGCAGAGAACAGACCAGAGATCTTGCCAAATTGATTAACTTTTACTTTGCCCCAATAAATTAAATCGTATGGGAGGGGGCAATAGTTCCTTTTAAAGGCACTAAGGTTTTGGTATCTTTAGGCTAAAACTTCCCCTTTAATCTAAGTTAAGGTTTCTAATTGAAGCTTATGGACCAGCAGCATACAGTTTTTGCCTGTTGCTAGGTTTAAGGCACTTCCCACACGTATTTGGACATAAAATAATTTGGTAAACACAACATGGGGTCATTCATAGAATTGTACTCTCCCCTTAGCAACCATAAGAAAGTGTATTCAGAGAACCAGGAAGAAAGAAAGAGAATACGTTTCTTAATATTTGTAAGTAAACAGCATTGACTACAATTATGGACATGATATTATTAAAAATAACCTTCCAGAAAAGAAATAATATAAAAATAAGAAAACGGGATATATGTTCATTCTGTTTACTGATCTACACTATAGTTACCAAATATATTCTGGAAGTTCAAAGCAAAGGTCAGATGTAAATTTCAAGGCTCATGACTGATTTAAGTGCTGAATTTTGTCCTTGCT
Organism: Paradoxurus hermaphroditus; assembly: GCA_004024585.1. Taxonomy (NCBI): domain Eukaryota; kingdom Metazoa; phylum Chordata; class Mammalia; order Carnivora; family Viverridae; genus Paradoxurus; species Paradoxurus hermaphroditus. The sequence continues at coordinate 6,407 of PITB01016190.1, forward strand.
GTTTGTCACTGTGTAAAGAGTGCTATAGCATGCATAAACATGAAAAATACTTCGAAATGTAGAAAAATAGCACCCAATTTTCTTCCTGAAATAAGCGCATATTATTTCTTGCGCGTGCTCTTCTGAAACAACTCAACGTTACAGCACAATAGAATTCAGCTTTGTTTTCACCTGAGAAGAGGCCTAGTTGTGGCCATTTTAAAAGATGGGGCATTCATGATTATGGAAGAGAGATTTGTGTCGGAAGAATATGTAACTTGACTTTCAAAGTCAGAAACATGGAGAAACTTAACTGTAAACTTGCAAAAGCTGAGTTTTTCAAATCGGATCGGGGTGCCTGGGTGGCTTAGTTGGTTGAGCGTCCAACTCTTTGGAGTTGAGTGGTTGAGTTTCCACTCAGGTCATGGTCTCATGGTTTGTGGGTTTGAGCCCCACGTCACGCTCTGTGCGACAGCTCAGATCCTGGAGCCAGCTTCAGATTCTGTGTCTCCCTCTCTCTCTCTGTCCTTCCCACACTCATGCTCCGTCTCTCTCTCTCTCTCCCTCAAAAATAAATAACATTAAAAGAATTTTTTTTGAAAAAAAGAAGATAAAACTGACTCCCTCGTGTTTGGTTTTGGATTTATGTGAATAAAAGAGTCATTTAATTGATCACTTTTTAATTCTTATTTTATTTTATTTTTTAGAGAGAGAGAAAGCGTGAGTGGGGGAGAGGGGCCGAGAGAGAGAGAATCCCGAATACTCCACACTCAGCGCAGAGACCCATGTCACGACCATGAGATCATGACCTTGGGCCAAAATCAAGAGTCGGATGCCCAAACAACTGAGCCACTCAGGTGCCCCTAATTAATCACCTTTGACTCTACTGATTAGATTAGTTCGTTTTCTTCTATGACTGCATTTTCTTGCCCAGTTTTCACTGTGATATTAAGGGTTCTTATTGATTTGCCATATAGTCATGAAATATCGACTACTCTTCTGCCACAAAAACTGAAAACATTTGTCCCAATTTTGAGGCATTACTAAAGTTAAAATGTCAAGCTTCCATGCAGTTAAGTCTACCAAGCTTTTCCTCTCTAAGCGCCAACTTTGACGTTTTGCTTGGAAAGCCTTCCCACAGCCTAGAAACTTACCTCCCTCTCTACTTCCTTCCACGTCTTTCAGGATTCCATTTTCTATGGAACAGTATGGTCCACCTAGACTCGTTTTCCTTGATTGACCCTTTTTATTATATTTTATACTTTATTTTAAAAATAATTTTTTAATGTTTGTTTTGAGAGAGAGACACAGAATGTGAGCGGGGGAGGGGCAGAGAGGGAAGGAGACACAGAATCGGAAGCAGGCTTCAGGCTCTGAGCTGTCAGCACACAGCCCAACTCGGGGCTCGAACTCACAGACCATGAGATCATGACCTGAGCCCCCCAGGCGCCCCTTGACTATGTTTATGAATCCATCTTCCTATTCCAGTCCTACATTCGCACTTGAATTAGTAATTATACCTCGACAGCACATTCAACAGCCAGCGTGCACGCCCTTTACATTTTGCTCTTTCCAGAAATTTCTTAACATGTTTCATTCGTTTATATTTCCAAGTGAGCTTTGAAATAACCTATTCAGGCTTAGCGTGACTTTTTACTGGATTCGCACTGAATCTTCACGTTAATGTGGAAAGCATTACTCTCCTTGTAGTTCTCGGTTTTTCCATTTAGGAGTCGGCCGCGGTCGGGATGCTGCGTGAGTGTGTGCACGTGCCCGCCCACGTGCGCGCACACGTGCAGGAACTTGTCAATGAAAGAATACCCGACCTCAGAATGAAAACTATCTCAAAGACCTACAGGAACCCAGTCCACGGCCTGGCAAGTATGTTTGCTCTGCAGTAGACAGGAATGCCCACGGTCGAGGAGAAGGAGGCTGTATAAGAGAGCAAATGGCGGCTGGGCGCTGGGAACACCGCGCCCGCACCCTGCAGCCTTATCTTTGCAAAGCAGCATTCTAAGGCTAAGCCAAGAAGGGTTCGAAGCCTTTAGAAGATAAAGCTTAAGCAAGCTTTTTTTTTCCTAAGTGGCATGATACCCCAGGGTCCCTTCTGATATGTACGAGAGGGAAGGCAAATAGCTTCTTGCTCTTATGTGTTTGTTTGTTTACTTGTTTTTATGAGAGAGAGGGTGAGCAGGGGAGGGACATAGGGAGAGGGAGAGGCAGAATCCTAAGCAGATTCCACGCCCAGCACAGGTCCGAATGTGGGGCTCTATCTCATGCCCATGAGATCATGATCTGAACCGAAATAAAAAAAAAGTCAGACACTTAACCAACTGAGCCACCCAGGTCTCCAGTTCTTGCTTTAGATAGGCAATCGCCGAGCAGAAGGAAATGAGATAAATTACAAGGGGTATACCATCATAGGAGCGCTATCACAAAAGCCAAAAGGTGGACATAACCCAAGTACCCATTGCCAGACGGCTGGGTGAACGAAAGGTAGCATACACATACAATGAAGTATGACTCAGCTTTTAAAAAGAAAGAAAATTCTGGGAGCACCTGGGGGGCTCCGTCAGTTAAGCATCCATCTCTTGATTTCCATTCAGATCGTGATCTGGCAGGTCACGAGATCGAGCCCCGAATCGGACCTGCTTGGGATTCTCTCTCTCTCTGTCCCTCCCCCACTTGCGCTCGCTCACTCTTTTTCTCCGCCCCCCTAAGAAATATATAAATAAAATTTTAAAAATAAATAAAAAGAAAGAAAATCCTGACATGGATGAACCTTGCGGACACTAGGCTAAGAGAAGTGAGTCAGTTATGAAAAGACAAATAATGTCTAATTCCCAAGTTGCGCGGAGTAGTCAAATTCGTAGATTTTTTTTTAAGTGATGTGTCCTGCGACTTCCTTACGTGTTACTGCGTGGCAATTTTACAAAACCTCTTTCATCTATGCAGGGCACATTTATCGAGTACCTACTATAAGCCGGGCTCTATCCGAGGTGCCGAGATACAGCCGCAAACCAGTGGAGCCTGGTTCCTGGTGTTTGGATCCTCCAACGCCATGGGAGAAACACAGACTGTAAACAGGTCAATACGTAATTAATTGAAAATGTTTTGGGAGTGATAAGTTCCATACAGAAAATAAATCAGATCGATGCGATGCTGGGCTGACTGGGCCCTACTTTCGATACCAAAAGTTATTGATTGATTTATTTTTTTTTACAACATTGGGCACAAAGGCTAGCAAAACCACTGTAGGGTGATTTCCCAACAAGGTAAGCTATGCTGATATCAAAGGGACTCAGTTCAGTTCAGGCTGTTTTCATGCTGTTTGAAAATAGAGAATGATTGTAATTTAATTTTTTATCAGTTATTTTTTCTTCTATAACCTACCGAAGCGGGTTGGCCTTTGACAGCCTAGTGACTGTGGTCAGGGCCTTCGTCTGCGGAGAGGAAAAGATAAGGACCTCGTGCAGGGACTCTGAGGACACCTCCTAAGAGGTGGTTTAACCTCTTGGCCTGCTGAAGTCTGTAAGGTCACTTCCAAGATAAGGTCACTGCGGAAGATTCGAGTGTCTCCTCGGCGTTATCTGTGAGCCGGTCTCTGAAGGCCGACAGAAGACCTAGCCTTGGTCCCTTTAGAATTAGTGGCTGCGAACTCACTATTCATCCGGAAACCTGGGGCGCTCTAAACAGAGTCTCGGCTTACCATAGGGCCCGTCTTCAGAAAAGAAAGCTGTCGTCGCGTCTGGAGATCAGCTGACACTGAGAGGTACTAATTTCAGCGATAATTCATCCCTGCCACGCTAGGATTCGCGCTGTGTGTCTCGCTCAGCCTTACAGTGAACTTTGAAGCCCACAGAACAAAGCTCAGGTCTCTCATCAGATGCTACGCCGAGTGCAATCATTTCTTTCTCTTATCACCATAGAAGGTCACGCCCGCAGGGCCACGCTTCACCGCCGTAAATATCTGGAGCGATCCCGTATTTCCTGGCGTTCTGTGCCGAGGGAACGTAAGCACTCAAACAACAAACAAGCGCTTTTCTTTCCTGAGGTGCGCTGACAACCCGTTTGGGCCCGACAGTCGTCCGTGAGAGAAGGCTGTGGAGACATGTGGAAGAAGGCAGGGCAGAAGGAGATACACTTGGTTTGTTCGGCGGCTGCGGCAGCCGGGCTCTAAGACGGATTTCAGGGCAGAGCAGAACAAGGGGAACATGACCCCTGCCCTCCAAGAATTTACAACCCAGCTAGACAACCCGGTGATTCAAGTCCTGAGGAATTGTGGCAGGTGCTATGATAGGAGAGGGTGGATGGGAGGACCCAGTAGGAAAAGTGAACGCAATCCGGGAGACCTAGAGGCCCTCCCAGGGAAAATAGCATTCAAGCAAAGATCCGAAGTGTACCTTGGGGTCGGGAAAAGGCAGGCAGGACTCTAGGAAAAGAAAACAGCTTCCGCAAAGGTCTAGGGACAAAAGGGAACACAATGCTTTGGAAAAGAATGGGGGGCTCCCGTTTTGGGGGGGAATGGTGTGAGAAGGAGGCAGGGGGAAGGGACATGGGCAGGGGCGGGGAGCTGGGGCCGGGCTGTAGATGGCATTAGAAGGGGTTAATTTAGGCACGAGATTCAGTTTCAGTTTTACAATATGAGCTCTGACGGCCTGTGTGGCCAAGAGAAAGGGAGGGAGAAAGCGTGGGTGTAGGAAACCAGTTAGAAGCCAGTGTAAGGGAGGGTGGGCTTGGGGAGAAGCGGTGGGGAAGGAGGAGGAGACGGATACAGGAGGCAGAGCACACCAGGTTCTGGGCCCCCCGGGCCACACAGCCTGGTCTTCATTCAATCCACACGGGAATCTACATGAGAAGAGGCTTCAGATCCCATAAAGTCCGTGTGAAGTCTCTCTGCGGTGCTAAACCACAGAAAGTTAGGGTCTAAGGTAAAGGCAAGCTGGGAAATGGATTCAAAGGCAAAAATGGCCTCTCAGAGCTGAAAAGGATTTCAACTGTGGCTTTTGGTTTTGTTTTGTTTTGTTTTGTTTTCTTTTTGGCCACACTGGCTTTGTGTCCTACTCTTCTCTAAGCCTAAGAATTCCTTGGGGCTTGTAAACACACAAATGCCATCACCTACCCAGGGGAGTCCCATTCAGCGGAATCCGTATTTTCCCCTAAGTGATGGCCCGAGGTGATCTTTAGTTCAGACAGATTAGGGAGCTGCTGGGCCATGGGAGCCGTGCTGACATTCTCTTGTCTGTGGTCTTTATTAGAGGACTCCACTTACACAAAAATCTAGAAAATGCAGTCCAATCTATAGTGACAGAAAGCAGACCCGTGGTTGTTGCCCGGAGACAGGGAGGGGCAGGTGGAGTTGAGAGGGAGGACTACCAATGGCGGGAAGAAACTTCTGTAGGTAATGGGTTATGTTTACCATCTGGATTACAGTGATCGTTTCACAGGTGTGTGTACATGTCGACATCAAGGCTGGGGCAGGATTCTTGCCGGTATCGGGTGTCCTGATTCTAACACCCGGTATCTGGAGGGGCGAGAATGCCTTGCTGGTATTTCAAGCCAAATCACTAATCTCAGACAGGAATGACTTTACCAGTGAAAGAGCATTAGTAACCGGTATCGTGTTCGTTATCAAAGTGATTGGAGACTGATTGGAGACAAACGTAGGTAAATAGCTGAAGACAGATAGCCGAAGTGGGTAGTTTCTAGAGTGTGACTTTTTGCATCAAGTCTCTGTAATGTCATCCAGTCACCCTTATAGCAACTCAGAAGGTGGGACCAATCAAACCGTATATCAAAGGATGGACGGATAAACCAAATGGGACATATGTATACAGTGGAATGTTATTGAGCCGTACGAAGGAAGGAAATTCTGATTCATGCTACAAGGTGGATGATTCGCGAGGTCGTTAACCTAAGTGAAATGAGCCAGTCGTAAATACGGTATGATTTCACTTACATGAAGTATCTCTAGTACTCAGATTCACAGGGACAGAAAGTGGGGTGGTGCTTGTCGGGGCTGGAAGCCTGAGGCGTGGTGGTGGGATGGGAAGTCATTGGTCGATGGGTAGAGTTTCAGTGTGGAAGCTGGGAAGGTGACAAACTTCAAGAGAGCAGCACGACAGTATGAATGAGCCTAATGCCGATGGCTGTATACTTAAAAATGGTTGAGATGGTAAATTCCGTACCATGTGTATTTTACAATTAAAATATTTTATTTATTTTGAAAAAAAGAGAGAGCAAGGGAGGAGCCAAGAGAGAGGGAGAGAGAGAGAGAACCCCAAGCAGGCTCCTCACCATCAGTGCAGAGCCTCAGCGGGGCTCATTCTCATGAACCAGATCATGACGGCAGTCCAAATCAAGGGTCAGCTGCTTAACCGACAGAGCCATTCGGGTGACCCTAAAAAAATTTTTTTAAGACATAGGCAGTGAGTCCTTTCCCTGGTATTACCCACTCTAGAATGTTCAAAATTATTTCGAATCAACACTTAACTTCGATTTTTAGAAATAGGTAGATTTTAACTGCTATAAAGGTAGTGTAGTTCCATTGTAAAGAAATACAGAAAGTGAGAAAAATATTAAGAACAATTTTTTTTTTAATGTAAGATCATGCAACCGAAAAGTGTGTTGGGACACTCGGTAACACCCTTCCCGTTTTTGGCCTCTTCAAAATCTTCCACGGGGCTAAAAATCACCATCACCACCACCACCACCACCATCGGCGTCGTCATCCTTTGGAAACCCTCATCCCCAAAAAACGCAAGCTTTGATTCTTTTAGGTCAAACTTAAACCGGGGTATAATGCTTTTACTAAGCACACTAAAGTTTTATTAAGCAAATAAATGAAGTGCAGCCTTCCCGACACGCTACGACGGGGACCCTCCGTGCACACCCGCCGCGCACCTCTCGCGGCGCAGGGAGCGGTGGCGCCGCCCTCTCGGCCTCCAGCGCCCGAAAGTCAACAGCGCAAAACTCGGCGCGGACGTCGGAACCCGCCGGGACCTGAGCGGGGCGAGGCTGGCCGCGCAGGCCGGCCGGGCGGGGACGGGAGAGACGCCGGCCAGCCTGGATCGGCCGCGGAGGAGGCAGCGGCGCGGCCACCGAGCCTGGTGCGGCCGTCCGGGCGGCGCCGCCTCTTCCCTCCCCCGCGCCCGGCCGGCCCGGCCGCTGGGGCTGCGCGCGGAGCAGGGGCGGGGCGACCTTTGCTCCGTCCCCGGAGACTCCGGCCGCGGGGCGGGGTGTCGGCGCCGCCCGCCGCCTCCCGCTCGCACCCCCCTCCGCCCCTCCCACCGGGACCGGCTCGGCCGCCGCGGCCGCCTCGGGGCGTCCGCGCCTCGGCCCTCGGTTTCGGTCAGACCCGCCCGCGAGCTGGTTTCGATTGGGGACGGCGGCCGGACGGGAGGCCGGAGCGGCCGGACGCGCGGAGGGAAGCAGAGGCGAGCGCGGAGCGGGGACGGTCCGGCGCCGCGGGAGACAGAAGGCGCACGGGGAGGAGCGGGGCGCCCGCGCTCACTTTGGGGGCCGGAGCCGGGGGCGCGGGGCCGCGAAGGCGGCGGGTGCGGGCCCCGGGATGCGGACGCCGGTGGCAATGACGCTGGGCATGGTGCTCGCGCCCTGCGGGCTGCTGCTCAACCTGACGGCCACGCTGGCGCCCGGCTGGAGGCTGGTGAAGGGCTTCCTCAACCAGCCCGTGGACTTGGAGGTGTACCAGGGCCTGTGGGACATCTGCCGCGAGCAGACCAGTCGCGAGCGCCAGTGCGGCCAGCCCGACGTGTGGGGCTACTTCGAAGCCCAGCTCGTGCTCGTGGCGCGGGGACTCATGGTCACGTCGCTGGCCACCACGGCCCTGGGGCTGCTGCTGGCGTCGCTCGGCGTGCGCTGCTGGCAGGAGCGGCCGCGCTTCGCGCTGGCCGGCCTCTCGGGCGTGGTGCTCTTCGCCGCCGGCCTCCTCAGCCTCGTCCCGGTCTCCTGGTACAACCACTTCTTGGAGGACCGCACCGTCCTGCCCGCCGACGCCAGCCCGGTCACGGTGCACGTCAGCTACTGCCTGGTGCTGGGCTACCTGGGCAGCTGCCTGCTGCTGCTGGGCGGCCTCTCGCTGGCGCTCAGCTTCGCGCCCTGGTGCGAGGAGCGCTGCGGCCGCTGCCGCAAAGCGCCCCCGGGCGGCGCGCGCCGCAGCAGCATCAGCACCGTGCACGTCGACTGGCCCGAGCCCGCGCTCGCGCCCGCCATCAAGTACTACAGCGACGGCCGGCACCTGCCGCGGCCCGCCGAGCCCGGCGCCGCCGGCAAGCCCAGGGTCGGCTTCCCCATGCCGCGGCCCAACGCCTACAGCAACCCGGTAGACGTGCTCGGCGGGGAGAGGGCCGACACCCCCGAAGCCTCCTCGCCCAGCACCCGGCATAGCCAGAGCACGCTGCCCTGCGACTCCGACCTGTAGACGGCGCCCCACCTGCTCTGGCTCGGCTCTGCCTGGACGGAGGACTTGCCCCCCACCGCGTCCAGCCTGGAACTTGTCTGTTACCTCGTAGCCGGAAACACCTGGCTGAGAGTCCAAACCCCGGACACGTTCCCGTAACTGGTTTGGAGGGTGATCTGACTTTCTTGGGGCCAAACTAGACTCCTTGGACGATTACTTCAGGTTTGGTTTGGTTTTCTTTTTAGTCTCCCCCGCCGCCCCCCCTCCCCAGAGGGATCAGGATCCTCTTATTGGAGTGACGGAGTTTTCATACTTCAAGCTGAAGGAGACATAGAAAGGGTGCTTTCGCATCGTGTGGACACGGGACCGTAACAAAAAGTCAAAATCAGCCAACAGAGGCCCCCAAATCATGTTCACACCTGGAAGCAGTATTCGGAAATGCCTGTGAGCCTTACTTCAATATAATTTTTTTTTCTTTCTGTGTAATTTATTCTCATGCAAGCTCTCAAGAGACCAATATACTGGCTATGTTTAAGTGAAGCTCTTAAAAATAAATGTAGAGCCATTCAAATACCAGCAGCTTTTGTGGCTTTTATGGAATAACTTGTTTAACTCATATTCACATTTCTTCAAGTGTACATAGGATTTATCTTTATTACTTTTTTTTTTTGGTGTGAATTTTGAGGTCACTGCAGAGTTTCTGTACTAGAAGCCAGGTGGGATTGAACAGACTGACCTTATATTACCCTGTTCCTTGGCTACCTCACCCTGGACATAGAGGACCGTAAGTTAAATATTTGGTACCCAGTGGAACATGATAATCACACTGGATTAAAGAACATGAACACAGATCTCTTATTTGTGAATAAAAGCTGAAGACAAGAGTTTCACTATACTCCCGCAAGCTTTTTTGTCTCCAACCTTTGGGGGTTTAATCATTCATTGATAACCATTTCCTGGCCGCTCCGGCACTGTTTCTGAAATCCAGCACTCAGATCTTGGCCCCTCTGAGCATAAGATTACTAAAAGGAGCCAGTGGGCCCCCTCCTTAAATGCCCGATTGCTTTCCTTACAGGTTCGTGCCGGTTTCGGGGCCAAGCCAGGTCTATTGTTGAAGAAACTAGAAGCACCAGTTTCCAACAGACGTGAGACTAGAAATCTTTTCCTCCTGTAACAGCGGTGCCTAAAATCACAGGTAGGCAGCTCTGCGTTCCCTGAGGGGAGCTAAATCCCCAGCAGGGCCAGCTCTCCAGCTCTCATTTCAAGCTGTTGATTTAAGGGTGCCTTTCACTGAGCCCAATCTCATCTTTCAGACCTGCCCTTGGCAGCCAGGTCGGAGGTAGGAACGTTCAGCTCGGTAAAGCGCCGATAACGGAGAGCTATAGCCTAACTAACTAAGCGACACCTGCTGCCTCTTAGCAGCGGAAAGGATGGTATAGATTCGCTTCCTTGGGCGTTTTGTAGGAGAATCACCTGTTTCTTTTTTGGACCAAACCTTGAGGCGTAGGCAGATCATTTGGTGACCTCTTTCAAATGCAGATTGTCAGGGAGTAGGGCTGGAGCGAGGCCCAGAAGTGATTTCCTGACGAACTCCCAGGAGGTGCCCGAGCTGATGCTTGTGGAGGCCCCCACTTGGGGCTGCAAAGACTTTCGTTGGGACTGTGCCTCGCTCAAATTGCAGTCAATCCCAACTGGCCCCACAGACTCAGACCTTTGAGCGCCTGCCCCCTAGGAGAGCTAGGGCGCTTGCTCCCGGGAACACAGCCAGGTGGAGAAAAGACAACACTGCTTTCTCAGCTCGCGCCGCAAAAGGCAGGGATCAGGGGCCTGGGAAATCAGGACCTAGCAGACAACAAACATAAAGACACTGGGTTTCTAGCCAGTATCGAATTCACTGAATCCTGCCTGCAGAGTAATTCCAAATATTTCTTAGGGAAGCCTGGGGAGAAACGAAACTAGTGTTTTGTAAGTTTCTGCTTTTCCTCCCTGCCCAGTGATTCTCCCGTGGCTAATATTCAAAACAAGTATTCAAAACAGTTCTCTGGTGATTAAGATTTTGTTGTCAAGAGTTAGCGCTCCGTTTTTGCCCTAGTGACAGAAACGAAACCAAAACTCCCTTAAAAAATGCAAACTGGCTTTTGCTATAAAAATATGCAAGACAGCTGGGAAAGGCACTCCTCAGCGGGCCGGGGTCTGTCTGGGCCACACGGTCATTCTGTGCCACAGCAGCACAAAGGGCAATGGCTTTGACACTCAAGACGCGGGACCAGGCTGGAGCCTCGGGAGTGGCTGTTGTGGGCGTGAACTTCTGAACTTCCTACGGACTAGCCGGGCGGTCTCCCCCCAGGGAAAAGACACTGATGGGGTGGGGAACAGGACTGCCCTCCCCCCAGGGAAAAGACACTGATGGGGTGGGGAACAGGACTGCCGCCAGGCCTCAAGCCCTGCCCCCTGCCATGCTCCAACACAGCTTGTTCTGAATAATCCCAATCACACACAAAGTACGTGTCCCCAGTTAGTGGGCGAAGTCTTCCCCCCAGTGTACTCAAGTTATGCCTGGAGGGCCGAGGAATCTGCGAGAGTAGAGCAGGCACCGCGTGAACAGGCTTCCCGCTCTGCCTCTTCTCCAGCCGGGCTCTGATCTAGAAGCATGTCCTTGTGAGGGAGGGGTGAGGTTTGCAGCCCACAGCTGTTGAGCCTTTGCAGGGGCTGTAGGAGGGGCTGCCAGCGATGCTTCGCAAACCGCTCTCCTCTTCCCTGCATAGATCGTCCAACTAGTAGGTCTGGGGACGCCTGTCAATTTCATCAACACATTTGTGGAGACTTTGGAAAACCGATCCGGGCTCTGCCTTTGTGGAACCAAGGGCTGGGGGTGGGGTGGGGAATAGGAAAGGTGGTCAAGAAGGGGGTGATGGCTGGAACGGAGAATGGAAAGACAGGAGAGGGGAACACTGCAGGCCGAGAGAACAGTGATGGCGCAGCAGTCCGGGCACCAGGGTGGTTTGCTTCTCTCTCACTCTAGAACAACCTGCTAAAGACGGGAAGAAGCCGGAAGTACCTTTGAGCAAGGCTTGGGAAATCCTGCCCTCTCCCCTTTGTCGGGCTACTCGCTTTCTCTAGGAGGGAATACAGTCTGGAACAAAGTCGGCCTTTTATAGAACATTCAGAACCAAGGGGTGCCTGGGTGGCTCCGTCGGTTAAGCGACTGACTCTTGGTGTCGGCCCAAATCAAGAACTCATGTTTTGTGAGCTCAAGCCGTGCATCGGGCTCTGCACTCACAGAACGTGTTCAGAATCAAATACAAGCAATTCGATTTGTGACTGACTGGTGACGACCATCCCGTTCTGGTGATGTGTATAGACGACCCACGGTGTGGTAGGCCGAGGAGGAAATTCGAACTTCAGGGCCACGTCGCATCCCCAGAGTTCGGGATCTCGCCCCCACATCTTCAGTGCCATCTTCTTAAAATGAAGACGTGTCAGTCATGTCTTTAATAGCCTCAGGATGTCCGTAGGTGTCATCCACTCTTCGCTTAAATACCGTTCATGGTTTGGCCAAGGCCTGTGCTTTTCCCTAGTGGTTTTCCCCCTGCCCCATCCCCCCCTGAATGGCTGCTTTCCCCCATCAGCTTCGAGGTGTTCTATTTGAACACATCATCCACGTGTTCAAGTGTGTCATTTTCTTGGGGTACTTTCCTGTTTTACCTCTAAATTGAAGGTAAGGGCATGATGGTTTCTATGTATTTTTATAGTCCCAGAATGGGTACTAACACTTGCTTAGGGCCTGTTAGCAATTTAATAAGTTAGGGGCACCTGGGTGGCTCAGTTGGTTGAGAGTCTGACTTCAGCTCAAGTCATTACCTTGTGGTCCCAGAGTTCAAGCTCCGCGTCGGGCTCTGTGCTGACATTCTGAGCCTGCGTCGGATTCTGTATCTCCCTCTCTGTTCCTCCCCTGCTCGTGCTTTCTCAAAAATAAACATTTTTTAAAATTTTTAATAAGTTAAAGTTACCTGTGAAAGCTGTTTCCCTGGGCGCCTGGGTGGCTCAGTCGGCTGAGTGTCCGACCTCAGCTCAGGTCACCGGCTCCTGGTTTGTGAGTTCGTGCCCTGTATGGGGCTCGCTGCTATCAGCATGGAGCCCATTTCTGATCCTCTGCCCCTCCCTCTGCTCATAGTCTCTCAAAAATAAAATTTAAAAATAAATAAAAGCTGTTTCTGTACCCTGAGTGCCTCCTCACCTTACCCACAGCCTGTCTTGCACACACAAAGTAACTTGTGGCCCAAGGCGCCGGGCCTAGGGCAGTGGAGGCAGACTACTGGGGGGGGAACGGGCCACAGGATCGGGTTATGATCTGCTTAGAAAGACCAATCCAGCCCAGCCGGTGCCTCCTCTGGTCCCAACACATCATGGGTGAGATTTTTCTCCCAGTGCGGGAAAGAAAATAAGGGACACCATCATGATTCCAAATAAAAACTTGCGCGAGGGGTCAGGGAGGAGAAAAAGAAATGTGTGCCATTCTCACCCCATCTTCCCAATGAGCTCCGCCCACATTCCTCTCGCCCCGCCCCGGTGCAAGCAGGGAAGTGAGCCCCTCTAGTAAGTCTCCATTACCCGGACCGAACACTGGAAATAAGGGCTTTAGTCCAATTCAGGGAAAACACGGACAAGGCTTTTGGAGTGTGGGCGGGAGGACTGGATTAGAGGTGATCACACGGCCTTTCTAAATTTAGTACCTAGAGAGTGAAGGGTAAGAATTCGATGCCGCGAAGAGGAGAAAAATAGGTGAACAGCGAAGGCCGAGGAAGCTCATTGACCTGTACGGTTAGGAGCTGGCCTGAGGGCAGCAAACTCCAAGTTCTAGTTCTTGGTTTCTCAGAATTTCAGAAGCCTTTTAGCCGTTACAATACTAGGAACTTGGTGCCTCCCTCGCATTATCGACGACCCCCTACTTCCTAAAGAGAGGAAGTATATAATGTTTAACCTAATTGCCCGCTATGAACATAAAAGGTCAAGTTTTTGCATCGGGCTCTTTGAGTCTAAAGCATGAGCCGATTAACTTTTGGAAAGCTCCTTGTCTCTCCAGAAGAAAACCCAAACCTCCCGCCGGATTACAGATGTTGAATTTCTATAAGGAAATTCAAATTTTACATCTGCCACGGGGTGGACTGCTCCATCTAAGTGGAGAGAAAGTAAGAAATTAACACCTAATACAGAGATCATCACAGAAGAAGGCTCTTAGAGTTAACGTGCCATTGCTCCAAACAGATAAGATTCTGAAACTGATAGATGAAAGCCAGTTTGGGGGATAGGGATGGTTAGGAATTGTTCACCTTATGAATGGGTGCTTCACATTTATACTTAAGTCTTTCCGGTGAAAAGGACACTCGGATGTGTCTTGTAAATTCTCGAACAGGGAAAGCATAACAGGATGCGTTAAACTAGATTCAAGCGGACTAAGACTTAGGCACACACTCAGAGGAGAGCGAAGATGGGAAAAGACCTAACTGCGCCGGGCCGGAAGCTGGAGGGAAAGGGTGCATACCCGGAGGCACAGATTCGGCTGCGGTCAGCAACCCTTTTCCCCAGGAAGAGGAAATGGCGGTCATATCTGGGGTCTAACCCGGAAGCGAGGCCTGCGGATTAGAAGGTGGGGGCGGGAGTAACATTCTAGCGGACAGTTTACGGAAGTAGGAAGTAGACAGAGCTGGCCAGGAAACAAGCTTTGGAAGTCCCATGGAGGCTTAAGGTCCAAAGGAGGTGAAGGCGACGGCTGAAGTGTGTCCAGAGCGTTCACACTGCCGTAGGTCATTTCAAGCCAGATTCTCATGCGTCGTTTTTACTCAGTTTGGCACAGGTAGCGAGGCAGAGCCTTGCCAAGGGCCAACTTGGCAGTGAGATGATTCTTGGGAGAGGTAGCAAGAGAAACGTAGGCCTCACTCTGCGGATGAGAGGGGTCTCGGCACTTCCGTGCTGAAATGGTTTTCGTCAAACACAGCTAAGCGCCTGACCAACTCTTGCTGCTCTGTGTGTCTCCCGGGATCAGGAAAGGAGGAGCCCACAGTGGTTGTTTATTTGTCAAGTACTTGGGAATTTCTCCGCTTGACTGCAAAGCACAGTTTATTTTATGTACCATATGCACAGTAATAACCCTAGGACTTCTCTTTACGCTTGCTTGGAAGCCTAGGCAAACTCGTTCTACAAGAAACTAAATGTCCTCAGGATCTAATGTACAGGCATTTTTGTACTTTCGTGTGATGCTCCATTGGCCTGAGGTAGGCTCCGTTCATCCCCTCGTTATCTCTGGGGAAACGGTTTCATGAGCGAGTGGTTTGCCCAAGGTTGCCACTGAATGCAGACAATACTCCAGTTACCTGTCTCCCACCACGGATTCAGCGCCCTTGATTCCTTACTTAAGCGTGAAGGAAGGTGTCATCCGGAAGGCAAGCTGAAATGTTAGTGGTCACAGGGACTTTGGGATCTGAGTAGCATCTACATGTTTGCCCCGCAGGCAAGAGCTCATTGAGGTGTGTCCCGGTCCACACCCGTAACTGTGCTCAGGCCCCCGGTGTCCACCCCCGCTTTACTTCAAGAAGTCTTGGACAAATTGTTTGGCCGAGTTTCTACAGCTGTGAAGTAGATTCACCTGCACAGCTGATCCTTGAACAAACAGAGGTTGGGGCGTCCACCCCCGCAGTAGAGAATCCACAAAGAACTGGACTCCCTCAAAACTTCGCCGCCTCCTGCCGACCAGAAGCCTTACCCATAGCAGCCAGTTAACATATTTTGTTTATGTTTTATATGCTGTATCCTGAAAATAAAATAAGCTAAGGAGTTACTGAGAAAATCGTAAGAGAAAACATATTCACGATATTGTACTTATCGAAAAATCTGCACATAGGGGGACGCGTGCAGTTCAAACCTGTGTTGTTCGAGAGTCAACTGTACTTGGTTTTAGAATCAAATGAGAGCGTTAAAAACACACACACACACACACACTATTTTATAAATTTTCAACAAAAGCAAGTACTAACCTTGTAGGTATTGGAGAGACAGAGTGATAACTAACTTGGACACTTGCTACTTCAACACTCCCCGAAAGGTAAAGATTCAAGAGAGACCATTCCCTTTGGCAAGACTGAGAACCCGGTTCAGAGCAATTCACCACACCTCAAAGTTAGTGACAGGGCGAAGTTAGTGACAGGGCGAAGATTCAAATTCGGAACCTCTGACGAGCACTGGGCCCGGCGCGCTGGGATTAGAGAGCTTCTGCGAACAAGCCATAACCTAAATCGCTTGGGGCTGTACCGAGGTCCACCCCCACCGGTGAATAGTCTGCCGACACCCACGAACGGAACCGATGAACTCTTCCAATTTTAAAAAGCAGTGATTTTAATAAGTTACCATTTTAGCACACGAAGCTACAGTAAGTTGCAGACATTAAAACAGCACATAGTACGATGTGTCAACCATTTTTCTCCAGATTGTTCCAGCTCCTTTTTTATCAGGTTAGTCAGTTTGTAAAGTTAACAGTTTCTGTTGGAAAAGAGACTGGAAGTTAGAGAATACCCACTACAATAGTTTTGTGGGGCGGGGGGGGGAGGCTGTTAAGATTTTATTTTTAAGTCATCCCTGCACCCAACATGGGACTCAAACTCACATCCCCGAGATCAAGAGTCACATGCTTCACCAGTTGAGCCAGCTGGGTGCCCCTTAATATATCTATATCTATATATTTTAATTAATTATTTTTAAGTCAGTTCTACATCCAATGCGGGGCTTGAACTAATGACCTTGAGATTAAGTCACACACATGCCTTACTGACTGAGCCCTGAATTCGTACTATGTTAAAAGCAAGCGAAACGCGGAGATGGTTGAGCGACAATTAGGGGTGACTCCAGCTAACGCTGATGACATCCCCCCCCACCATACAATGGAGCCCCTTGCGGAAGTTCACAAACCTGATGCCTTGATTACTATTTCATGCACATTTCCCTTGAGTTTGAACTAGAGATGGAACAGAGTCTAAAGATAAACGAGTGACTGGACATCCATAGGACACATAGAATGGCAGCATTCACCAATGACGAAAAAGCTCCGTAACTTAACACTGCCTACTTTTGCCCAGCTAGGGTGCTTCAGAAGGGACCTTCTCTCCCTGTATCGCACAATCTGTTTTCCTCAAAGACACTGCCCAGGCATACCTGCTCGTCATAGGCTTCATTGACAAAAGTCTCACTGTTCATTAGATTCTCCTCTTCTTGGCCATTTTCTTTATGGCGGGTCAAATTCCTTGACGCTGCTGTGCTATTTCTGAAAGTCGAAGAAACAAAGGCGTCAGGGCCGTTCCTGGAGATGGAAGCTGGAATCGGGTTGTGGTTAGGAAGGGCCGGCTCACCCCCTATCGAAGACTATCATTCTGGGAATGATGTTCTATTTTTTCTTTTGAATGAATCAAAAGACCTAGAACGGCAACACTTGAGTTAATTATGATTTGTTACTAGGCATTCACTAAATTTCCAAAATGATACATCTTCTCAACTGGGGGAAACCAGGTAATCGAGATCAATGAGAGATCAGACACAGGTGAGTTAAGAAAGCAGATTAGGGGCGCCTGGGTGGCTCAGTTGGTTGAGCGTCCGACTTCTGCTCAGGTCATGATCTCGCGGTTTGTGAGTTCGAGCCCTGCGTCGGGCTCTGTGCTGACAGCTCAGAGCCTGGAGCCTGCTTCGGATTCTGTGTCTCCCTCTCTCTCTGCCCCTCC
This sequence comes from Paradoxurus hermaphroditus, assembly GCA_004024585.1. Taxonomy (NCBI): domain Eukaryota; kingdom Metazoa; phylum Chordata; class Mammalia; order Carnivora; family Viverridae; genus Paradoxurus; species Paradoxurus hermaphroditus. The sequence goes on from PITB01016190.1 coordinate 23,567, forward strand.
CCCACTCATGCTCTATCTCTCTCTGTCCCAAAAATAAAATAAACATTAAAAAAAAAAATTAAAAAAAAAAAAAAAAAAAAAAGAAAGCAGATTAATGGAGCGCCTGGGTAGCTCAGTGGGTCAAGCGTCAGACTTCGGCTCAGGTCATGATCTCATGGTGCATGAGTTCGAGCCCTGTGGCCCTGCGTCGGGCTCCGTGCTGATGGCTCGGAGCCTGGAGCCTGCTTCAGATTCTGAGTCTCCTGCCCTCTCTGCCCCTCCCCCACTCATGCGCACGTGCATTCGTGTTTTCTCTCTCTCAAAAATAAACATTAAAAAAAATTTTTTTAAGAAACATTTTTTTAAAAAAGCCAATTGGGGCACCTAGGTGACTCAGTTGGTTAAGCTGTCGAAATCGGCTCAGGTTATGATCTCACGGTCTGTGAGTTCGAGCCCCACGTCGGGCTCTGTGCTGACGGCTCGGAGCCTGGAGCCTGCTTTGGATTCTCTATCCCCCTCTCTCTCTGCCCTTCCCTTGCTCACGCTTTGTCTCTACAGCTCTCAAAAATAAAATAAAAATGTTAAAAAATTAAAAAAAAAAAAAGCCAATTAATGTGGTAGAAAGACCTGAGGTGACCATCAGTACTCCAAGGGTAGAATTTCAGTCTGTTTTAACGTCAGAAAGCTATTAACCAGTGTTACCTTGGGCAAAGATACAGCATTCCTCCTGGCCTTCTCTTCAGTGTGGGCTCTGGACAGAGACATAACTTTTAAAACTTTCCTTCTCTCCACACTTCTGGATACACAGGCTGCTTAATGTCTCGGCCCGGTATGTGTGACCTAATCAGTTTCTTCAGTTTCTGCAACTCCCTATACTAAAGCCGATTTTGTCATCATTCCTACTCTGAGCCAGCATTTTGTTATCCTTGTTTGTGTCTTTAATCCCGTGACTCTCTTGCTCTTAGGCAAAACTTAATGCGTTTGCTTTAAACCTTTCCGGAGGTTATTTCACCTCCTGTTACGGGCCAAGTTGCGTCCCGTCCAAATTCAAATGTTGAAGTCCTAATCCCCAAGTACCTCAGGGTGAGAGAGTCTTTAAAGAGGTAATTATGCTCCAATGAGGTCATTAGTTTGGGCCCCAATCCAGCCTGGCTGGTCTCCTGATGAGAAGAGTTTAGGACCCAGACATGTACAGAGGGAAGACCGCGTGAAGACAGGGGGAGGAGTCTGCGTTCATAATTCAAAGAGAAACCAACCCCACAGCCACATGGATCGCACACGTCCAGCCTCCGGAACTAAGAAAGGAACGCTGTTCGGACGCCCAGTCTGCGGGATTGGTTAGACCAGCCCTGGCAAACTAACACACCTCCGAATTTGCCTCCAAACATCATTGGCACTAACTCCGCCTTGTTGGTAAAGACTCTCATCACTTCCCTGAGATTACCAAGCCACCGATTGCTATTGAGGGCGATTTTACCTGCCTCAGTGCCCCATATATCCCTTATGATATTGTTTGCCCCCGGTCTCACTCAAAGACGTGGCCTCTGTTGTTCTTCTGTAGGTCATCTAAAAGGTGACGGCTGCTCCATCACCCAAATCCTTCCTCAGAGGACAAGCTTCTAGGATGGAGTCTTACCTCCGATCCCATTAATCTTCCTGTATAAGCCTTCTTGGGAATAAACTCTCTTACGAGGACATTACTAGCTGCTCACCTTTTTAATTTGTGTTCTCTTCTGAAATAGACAAATGCTCCCAGAGCTACCAGGACAACTGACAAGGCAATGGTCACGGTGAGGGCGATGTGGCCGGGGGCTCTTCACAGAACTCTCCACCCTTTCCCTTGGTCTCTGAGGTCTTGCTTTCTCCAGCAGAAATTGGAGGGATCAGTGTTTTCTGAGAGGATAATTCATCCCTGCTGGCCCCGGGTATCTAGCCTTGGTAGACTCGGTAGCTTGGAGAGGTAGGGCAGACTTTGGAGTCCACCTTTTGCTAGCCTCTGCATTTTTCGATGCTGGTATTGAATGGGTTTTATCTGGATGGGTACCTACAAAAACAGGTAGGTGTGTGGGTGTATACACATACGTGTCAGTTAAGAACTATTTCAGAACAAGAATTCTAGAAGACTTCACCAGAGATTACCATTATCATTACCATTATCATTACCATACCTTTGGACAAACACAAAATTAAAAACATACAAAAAACTGCATACGGTAAGGCACTTAAGATGTTTTGCCTCAGGGCCAGCCTATCCTACCAATCTGTTTATAAATGATGGTGTGGCCAGTTTTAGCCCAGGTAGACTTCATCAATTACAAAAATGTTTCGTTCTATAAGGAATAGTGTGGTGGCTCTAAGTGGTAAATCTCTAGACGGATTTTTAAGATGTAAGTTTATCTGTAAATAGGATTTTTTTTTTAGTCCAAGTAAACTATTGGCTTAGGAAGACTTACAAGCGGCAAATACTGGACCAGACTTGGTGGCACTGGTGGGCGTGAGGGAGTAAGCCACAAGGGGCTTCTCACCAACGATCTGAAAGTCGGGTTTGTGTTCACGGCCATATTCTCCATCCTTATTGGCACAAGCATTATTCCAGACCGAACTACCAGGAGGGAAGACAGCAGAGTTAGCGATAAAACCACCCGCTGCTCTGCCTTAAGCTGGTGTTACAGGAGTGTTTCCACTCCGGGGAGGTTTAGGGTCTTTGACAGGTGGGTACATCCAGAGGAAGCCAGTCTAGCTTTACATGCCCAGTACCGTTCCCCCCAAACAAGCCTCATGTGAAGGTCAGGGTGAAATACTGATTGAGGAGTAGAGCCAACTCTTGGTCATCAGGAAAGGAGACAGGTGAGGGTACGTTCAGTTTCCGATTTAGTTTTAAAACCAGATGGTAAGGTGATACATTTCTCACTCACTGACATGTGTGCTTGAGTCACTATAACATGAGGCTTTTCAGAAAACCGCTCTCATTCACTAGACCTCAGAATCAACGCTGAGAGTCAAAACCTATTACCTTTCCAATTTAAGATGAATTGATTAGGGGTAACAACAGGTATTCCAACTAGTCAGCCTTCAGGAAGATGAAGGTTTAGACTGAGAAGTCAGTACGAACTCTTGGCTGCGAGATTCCTTTTCCAGTTATGATGAGCTTCAGGGCTGAGCCCACCATTTCTTCAATTCTACAGCTCATGTGACGTGAATACCATTGGAGCCAAAGCTGTAGAATTTGAGGATAGTGACTGTGGCAGAATTAGACGTTACGGTCGCTTAGCTGACTGGCCAGGACAACAACTTTCCGAGAAGGCCCGATTTGGGAGCAGTAGTCCCATAACGACCACCTCCTAGCTAGCATCTAAGAACTAACATGACAACGGCATGGACTAATATGGCAGCTTTATTTGCATGCTCTTGTATTCCTTAACTCTTGGACATAGAAAAGTGCTATTTTCACATTAAAAGCGGGGAGCCGAACCATGACAGGTCAAATAGATTGTCCAACCTCCTCCTCCTGGGCTGTGCTCACTGTGTGATCAATTTCAATGGACAGAATCAAATCTAGGTCGCATGTGTGTTCTTTCAGACAACACACAAACTGGCCAGCCCTTTGCAGCTACCAGACTGCCAGTTCCAAAACCGAATGGGAGGACACATTAGCTTTCCAGAAGGTGTCTATGTCATCTATATCCAATGCCCATAGAAGTTCTCTGTTGTTCAGGTTAAAAGTGCTAGTAGTAACAAGGGGGTGTTCTAGAGGATAAAGGCTTGAGGGATACTACAGAATTAGAGATTAAGAATTAGATTGAGATATTAAGAATTATTTTATGAAATATTAAAAGTATGTCATGTACGGTGATGAACAGCAGGGTCCTGGATAGGAATTACTCACAGCCCATTTCATCAGATCCATCCAGACAGTCAGCATGACCATCACAAACTTGCTCACTTCTGACCATCCTTACAGAGTTGCGGCGGCTCAGAGCACCGGACAGCTTCAATACATCTGCGTATGCTAGCCAAGCAGTACCCGCTGGGATGTTTACAAGTTGCTCCTTCGGGGTTTGGCAAACAGAGGTGGCTGCACCCTCCATTGTCTTTTGAGCAGCTGTTACTACCTGCGGACCCCTCCCCCCCACCCCACAAAAAAAAATTGATTTAGATGGTTTCAGAAGGGTCTTCTGCAGACATTCGGCAAATAGCCTATCAGGGTTATAGGACCCAGATGTTTTTTCCGGAGTAGATGGCTCTTCGGTTTAACCCCTTTCGGTCGATCAGGTGCTGAGTGATTGGTGACTCTTCTTCATGGATAAGGATGACTTCAGAAGGCTAAGAGTTCAGACAAGGGAGCAGCTTAAGAAAAACCGAGCTGAACTCTGGCCCATCCAAGACTTCCTTGTGAGTTTTCCTTTTCCCCTCACACTAAGCACCCGACATTAACACCAGAAGGGCCTTAGACATAAAGCTCTCTTTAGACAAAAACATGAAGGCCGTGGTGTCTATTTTCCCTCTGTAAGATTCTGAGTAGAAGTCAGCCATTTATAGCTGATCACGGTTCTGCAAGGCTTAGCTCTTAAGCTTTAACTTCTAGGAAGGTTTTATTTTGAGATATTCCAGGAATTGTAGACCAGGTGTGTACGCAAGGCAGATAAAACTTGCCTCAGGAGTGACAGGGACCCTCCTTCTGCTTCTCAGCACTAAGCCACAGACTAACATCACCTGGGTGACCGTTAATCACACTAAAGAATTCTAAAAAGGTTCTCTCCGGAAAGCCTTCAGAAGTTTAAGCATGAGTAACGTCGGTTTGTAATGTTGAGCTTTCCAAAGCAAAGCAATGGGGTGGCGTTCACTTCAGACCAAAATACTCAATATCCGTGGTAGTGGTAGGTGTGGTTAACTATTTGAGCTCACGTTGTTGGTGTTAATCTCAACTAGGAAAAGGCTTTTATCTATTACTATTTTAACTAAGCCCATCATCGCTCTGAGCCAAACACTGGAGGAAAACATCTGAGCATCCCCAAGTTGGTAGTCCGAGGATTAGTTAACATCACAAGTAGATACAAGTGACAAGTAGAATACAGACTAGTTCCACTGCAGAGATAAAAGACAATTTCCATTGTGCCACAGTTGTAACTCCAACTACAACAGAACCCAAGTATACCAAACTCAGTCCAATATACTTACCACTGTTTTGTCTCTTCGATGAGTAACAGGACTAGTTATAAACCAGAACTATACCGCATATAACTGCATAAAGACAAGAGAGTTATGCAGATCTATAAGAGTTTGCCAGAGAAATAATTTAATAGGAAACACAAAGTTATTTCAAGGAGATATTATGGGATGGAGGATCCCCTTCATGGCGGAAATGCAGCGGGCTCCAGTGTTGTCATAAACTTTGCTTACCCTGTTGACTAAGTTTACCGTAAACTTTTAAATCCGCAATCTTCTGGTCTATTTGGAACCACCGGTTTTCAGAAAGTTCTGCCTTGCCGTACCAAACTTTAGTGATTTGGGCTGAAACAAAAGCCAGCGAAATATCATTAAGAAAAGCAAATTTTAATTCTAAGACAACTTCCTGTGCAAAAGAAATTGCTCAGTACGGAAACTGTCACCCATCTGCAGAAACTCCAGGGGAGTAACGAGAGTTTTACAGAAGAGACGGGTGTTTTTCTAAATCTTGTTTCTGGGAACAAACTTCAAGATCGACAAAAACAGTTCTATGCCTGCCTCCAAAATAAAGTCAGGTGTAAGTGATGTTGAACGCGTTCAGATATATCTTGATATACAAAGATAGTAAATTAGGACGTGAGACATTTAAATATAGCCCATGCAAATGATAGGTAATGATTTTATTTTTTTAATTTTTTTTTTTTACTGTTTGTTTATTTACTTTCGAGAGACATAGAGACAGAGCGTGAGCCGGGGAAGGGCAGAGAGAGGGGGAGACACAGAATCCGAAGCAGGCTCCAGGCTCTGATCAGTCATCAGCACAGAGCCCAACGTGGGGCTCAAACTCACAGACAGTGAGATCATGACCTGAGCCGAAGTCGGCCGCTTAACCAACTGAGCCACCCAGGCGCCCTGGGTAATTATTTTAAATATCGTTCTAAAACATTTCTGAAAATGGTTTTCTGCGATAAGCGTCACCAGGGGATCTCACGACAGAGAGCAGAGGTCTCACTACATACCTAATAAATTAGCATCTCTGGGGGAGGTCTGACAACTTGTTTTTGCGGTTGTGACGTGGCCCGCAGCAAAGGTCAATGGACCAGCATTCAGAAAGTATAAAAGAGACAGCTTTTAAATAGCACTTTCCACTTTTACCAAACCTGGTCTCTAGCCAGAAACGACCTCCTAGCACACCGTCGTTTGGGCCAACCTCTTTAAACGCTAGAAATTCTCTGCAGGGACAGAATGTTCTGTGATTCACTTAGTACCTTCCTGCGTATTTAGTCAGGTGAGACGGGAACTGTCCTCGCTGTACGGTGAGGTGTTCCAGCTACCAAGCAGCACAGCAGTTACACAACCTGGTTCCAGATCCTGGCCCAGTTCTCTCTGTGCCATATCACGAGGTCTTTTAAGGCAGAGAGCTTTCCCTGAAAGCCAGAAGTCTCAGGCAGAAAAGGATGAAGCCTATTCATATATAAAGAATAATATTTTTCACATAGAAAAGCTTCCCCAAGTCATAGAATCCCGGTTCCATATACATGTTAGATTAGGGAAGTGGCTTACGTATTCTCCCAGAAGAAAGACCCTACCAAAGATCAGTGCTAAGCATTAGCAGATTCGCTTTGGAGACCCAAGAGTAAACTCAGATCACAAAGACAATCGGATGTAGAATAAGACCCACCATCATCAGTCGTCGTCCAGAACATCATGCCTTGGTCAGATGCGAAGGTTAAGGCCCTCAGTTCCTCTGCGGTCTACTCTGTATCTAGAGCCATCTTGGTGAATACTTTCTATGAGGCCTCTCCCTAGAAAGAGAGGCTCGGTTAATTTCACTTAGCCTAATAGTCGTACTCTGTCCTGTAGCTCTTTGTGCCTTGTCCTGCCTCCCCCCCAGGAGGAGACGATCTACCATGCGTTTTCTGAAGGACGGCTCTCTTTTGTTCACTCTAACAGAGATACACCAAGGTTGGCTCTCTTTCATTCATTCTAACAGAGATACACCAAGGTTTGCTCGTGCACATTCGTTACATTCTCAATTTTACTCCTTCTCAAAGGGGCGACTGGATGATTCTGCGGTCTATTGCTTTCTACTCAGAATGGGGAACCATCATGTGTGTTTGGAAGGTGGTACAGAATATGTACCACCTTTTGGCCAAAGTCCTTCGGACTCACATTTAGGGCATAGGTTATTATTGTTTACTGGGATCACCCCAGTACACTCGGGACCCCGACTCCGAAAATGTCAGGCCTTCAGGGACCTGGGATTTCTGCCACAGCACCGTCCTCCTGCTGCCGTCCATGGAGGCACATTCGATGCTGGACCCACGGCCACCATCCTCCCAGGAACCCAGGTCCACGAAGCACATGACTGCAGAGGGTGGGTGGAGCACAACAGAGGCTGGACAGTAGAGGTTTTCACTGAACAGACAGTGGGACAGTGACCTTTTGCAGAAGCTACGTTAATGTGGGGATTGCCACTGTCAATCCAATATATGTTTCCACTCAACCAGTCCACAGCAAAGTCAATCACTGTCCCCTCCACAGATAGGATTTTCCTCCAAGGGGTTTTCCAGATTCTTTGAGCCCCAATAGCCTGATTTCACCATTATCCAACTCCAAAAGGTAGACAGCCTTTTCTTGGACTAGGAAGTCCAGGGACGCAAGCTGGTTCACAGTGGCAAAGGGAAGTATCCTATGGTCTGGTAAAGTTGGCTGTCCTAGGAAAGCTTCTAGATTTTTCAGATAAATCTGTGGGGAAAAAATTAGGCAGATGGCACTGGCCAAATCTTGTGTCATTCTTCGTCTTGATTTTACATGAATGTCACAGTGCTTGGAACATATGAAAGTCTGAACTTGTCTTCTAAAAACAGATAGCAGTTATTTCTCTCCCTTTGTGGAGCTTTAAGTACTTAAAAATCCTTGAATCCATGTGTTTTAATGAGGTACTCCTTTGTTAAAGCCCTCCTTTATTTTGACTGCACATGACTTTTTGAGCCATCATTGACATATGACATTGTGTGAGTTTACGGTGTCCAAGGTGTTGATTTGATATATTTATATATGAGAGGCCCTCCCCTTTAAATAAGACTCCACTGTTAATATCTTACTGAAACTGAAGTCAATCTTCCACCCCAACATTTGTCATTTCTATAAAGTTTGAGAAAAGACAGAGTGTGTGACAGAGTGTGTGTGTGTACACACAAGTAGGGGAGAAGCAGAGACAGAGAGACAGACAGAGAGACAGAGACAGAGAGAATTCCAAGCAGGAATCTACACTATCAGTGTAGAGCTTGCCATGGAACTCGATCTTACAAACCGCTCGATCATGACCTGAGCTGAAATCGAGAGTCCTGCATTTAACCAACTGAACCACCCAGGCACCCCCCACCAACATCTGTCATTTTAAAGTACCTAAGCTGACAAATCCTCTATATGACAGAAGTTAAAGGTGACTTGTTTGTTGGTACCTCCTATGATTTAAGAAAAGCTCCCTCACAAAATGTATTCCCCCTCCCCCGCCCACTGCCCCCACCAGGCTAGAAGCCAGCTGAGCTGCTTGTATTTAGAATTATTCCACACCATCAGCGAGATGCTCGGACAACTAACCCAGATGAATCACTCTCAGGCCTCTCACCTGTGTTCTTATGTGCTGTTTCTTAAGAAGTGGTCTTCGTTTCATAGTCTCTTTATTTTGGTCATGATAGCTCCCAGCACACAGTGAAAACTAAAATTTAAATGGTATTTGAAGTATATCCCAAGGCAGGGGTAGGGGAGTAGGGGGGCGGGGCATGCCTGGCTGGGTTGGTTGGTAGAGCATGCGACTCTTGATCTCAGGGTCATGAGTTCGAGTCCCACATTAAATGCAGAGATTACTTCAAGGATAAAAATTTACAGGCGCCTGGGTGGCTCAGTCGGTTAAGCATCCAACTTCAGCTCAGGTCATGATCTCACAGTCTGTTAGTTCAAGCCCCCGCATCGGGCTCTGTGCTGACACTGCAGAGCCTAGAGCCTGCTTTGGATTCTGTGTCTCCCTCTTTCTCTCTGCCCCTCCCCTGCTCGTGTTCTGTCTTTCTCCCTCTCTCAAAAATAAAGAAACATTAAAAAAAAAAAATTAAAAAAAAAAAAGAACGTTCCAAGGGCAAGGGCCCCTACTCTGTAGAACTGTGCGTGGGGAATGCAAATTACTCAGTCTGAAATGGACTGCAGCCCAGGCACGGACACGCAGGGAAGGCTGTGGAAGGTCCTTGCATGATAACCGTGGGCAACACAAGGAACAGAAATGCAGACTCCTTGAGTGGAACACAGGTGACGCCATCATCTGCGAGCAGGAGTCCGACCGGGCAACGACAGCTTCCCTTGGATCGTAGGCTGGGAAGGCACAAGTGAGAGCACCCAGCGTCCAGACAGGGACTTTCGGAAGACTTGGGCTGGAGCACTTTGTGCATGATCTGGAAGAAAGTAGCTAGGTGTCACTATGCATCACTGACAAATATGCACTGTGAAAAATGCAGTCCTGACAAATAGCTAATGAATAAATCTTGCTCTTTAATCATGACAGAAGGATGTCACTAGTTGGTACTTGGGAAGTTCATACATATGGCTTAATTTTTAGGGAGCCCGAGGGGGAGATGTCGAAGAGTATGCTGTAGACCTTGAGTCCATATGGCCGTTTGGAACGCTTGACGAGGACAGCCCTGTTCTTGCCTGTTATCTTCTTCACATGCTGCACTGTTCTCGTCTTCATCTCAGACCAGAAGACTTCATCTTCGAACACAGCGACTGAAAAAGGGCTCTTGATTTGTGTTAGCTGCAGAATCTAAAGTGGTGGTGATGAGGTTTCTGGGATCAGTTTCATACAAGGCAAAAGACATTACCTACAGCCTAATACCAAGGAACACTTACAGTAATACCAGTATCATCTAGATTCGCAGAGCCAATACAGTGAAATTTGTCATCAGACCAGAATATCTTCCAACTCAGCTGGTCAAGTGCTATGCTGGTTGGTGAGCCAAGACTTTGATCAATGAGTCCTTTTCTACTGCTACCGTCCATCCTGGCTTGTTCTATTTGAGGTTCTCCTCCAATGTCAGACCAGCACATTAACCTTTGCAGAGGAAAGTCAACTTTAAAGTATTACCTCACAGAAAATATCGATTCATTCCTGGAAACACTGATTTCTAGCTCAGTTATTTTTTTTTCTCAAACTTGGTCTATTCCGGAAGTGAAACTGTGAAGTGGTAAAAGAAAGTTTCCCTTGAAATTTTACAGTGCTTGTTTAGTCATTACTTGGGGATAAAGTATCACAACGGTTAGAGAAGAAGCCAAGGAATACCTTAGTTCCTGGGCCTGGAAAATAGCCAGGGAACCTGCTGATCTTCTCTGGACGAGAAAGGAGACTAGTTCTATGGGAAAATGTGTGCCTCGGACCTTATTCTTAGTCATAATTGAAGCCATTAGATGCATTGGGAACTATTGCCAATTTCCTGAGGACTATGTTATCACACTCCTGGTGGAAGGTGTTGAAAGGGTGAGAAAAGTAGAGGGTACCCAATATGGGTCATCTTTGGATCCCGGTTTTGCTCTGTCTTGCTTTTACTTTTGATACACGCATGGCCATCCCAGTGAAGACCTGGCTCTAACAGCTAGGAAATGTGGTCTCTAAGTTCGTGGCCCTTTCCCCGGAAAAAGGACTCTGGATGGAAGAACCTAGATTCAAGCCCAACACACAATTATTTCCCCCACTAAGATCAACACATTAGTGTAAATTAAACACTATCCCTAGTTCCATTCTCCTTCCTCCTGCCATTTAAAGCCACACGAAAATATACCTCTGAATGGAGAATTATTTTAGCAAAAGAAAGCATAGGTGGGCCAGCAAGTGAGCACACCTATATCTCACTTCCCTGAAATAAACAACGTTTACCAGAAACTTTTATGATTACCATGTGTATGGTTGACCCACACCACCATAAGATCTAAAGATCTAAAGACGGATAGGTTTTTACTCACTCATTCTCTGTTGGGCGAACACAACCAAGGTGGAACTAAAGAGGAATAACAAACCTAAAGGACCCCACTGGCATTGTGACCCCCGGACTCACCCATTTAGAGGATCTAAAGCCAAAGACCGTGGTTGAGTCAAGTCATCCTCCAGGATGACCGTGTGCCCAGATTTTCCTCTCCAAGCAGCCGTCAGCCGAATTGCCAAAATCTGGCCAGCGGTCCCGCCCACCCAGTCCAGATTCCTCCCGATCCAGTCAACCACCAAACAGTCTGACCTTATCCCTAAAGGAAGGAAGCCATTCAACATGTGAATCTTGGTTACATTACAGCCTTTACTGGGCTTTGGCTCATAGGCATCAGACTTGAATGTCATGTTAATTCATTTTCCTATATGTACATGCATCCCCATCAGAACAATCTTTAAAATATTCCCAAGTTCTACTCATGGAGGAAGGTGACCATTAGCAATAACGGCTGACAGACTGAGCCCCACTGTCTTCTGGGGTGACAACGTATCTTTCCATTTCCAGCCAATTAGCAGACTTTGATCTCTTTTAGTGAAGAAGAGTCAATGAGATCAGTGTTTACAATGTTAACAGCCACTCATTTTATTTTCTGTGCTCTGTGTAACTCGCAAGGGCAGCATGAAGCCTGTATGAGGGGACATACCTTTCACCACAGTCTCTTTCTTCTTGGGGTCCATACTTATCCACTTAATCCTTCCTGCACTGACATCCGTCCAGAAGACCTTCTGCCCCACTAAGTCATAGTCAATAGAGAAAATCATCACGGTCTTGTCGGCGATTTCCAGAATATCTTCCTTCAAGCTCCTCGAGCCATAGAGGAGTAGGCTGAACTGAATCGCCACGAGCAGGGTCAGTTCGGTACCTGCCAAATTAGACCCGCCTTCAGCACGGCTTTCAGGAGTTTGATCGCTGAACCCAGCAGGGGCTCAGGAATAAGAGAACAAAGTCGTCTTTGCCTTCTCACTGCCAGGGCTAGGACACCGGCCGGCTGGTGTGTAAGGAGTTCTCCTCTCAATGTTATTAAGCTTGAGCTAATACCCATAGTTCATAGATACTCAGAAGAAAGGCGTGACTAGCGTAAATTGAAAACGATATTTCTAACTAAGGATTGGGGCCCAGTGGCATAGAAGTGCCTGTCGGGACATTTGACACTCATTCTAACTTCAGGTAAGCCTGACCGGTGGCTACAGAGGCCAGAGTTGCGGTTCTGTTACAAGGATGCCTTGCCTGTAGACACCTTCAGACTCTGACTCAGCCTGACCTGCTACATATAAAAAGGGGGCTTGGGGACCCTGCCAGTCCCGCTCTGCAGACAGAAAGCAGGCAGGAGCATTTAGAACTTGAGAAAGAAGATTAGCATTTGTATTCCTGGAAGGTTTAGAACCTCGAAGCTCCTGGTCCGGGGCTGAGGAGACATCCGGGCTCCAGTTTACTGGTTGCTTTACAGGTATGGCCATCAGGCTCCAGAGAGTAGCCGGGGTGACAGGTGCAGCCGTAGGAGCCCTCAGTGTTGACACCGGTCTGACTGCAAGGCTGGCCGCCTGGCTTCTGGCACTCACCCACATCCTTGCAGACTCGGCCGCCGCTCTTCAGCTCGAAGCCTCGCTCACCAGCACACACCTGAACGAATGACTTTCGAAAACATGGAGATTTCCTGAAGACGCTGATACATAACATCGAGGAAGAGGCCACACCTGCTCTTCAGAGCACGTGGCGATACACTCAATTTCAATGGTTCGAAACAAACAAGTTCTTAGAACCAACTTCATTAAAATTTTTTTTAAATATTTATTTATTTATTTTTGAGAGAGAGAGGATGAGAATGAGGCAGAGAGAGAGGGAATCCCAAGCAGGCTCCACACCATCAGCACAGAGTCCAATGTGGGGCTCAATCGCACAAACCATGAGATCATGACCAGAGACCAGAGCCTAAATCAAGAGTCAGATGCTTAACCAACCGAGCCACCCAGGGGCCCCAGAACCAACTTCATTTTAAACACAATCATTCTCTCTGTCTTATCAACCTTGTGGCTCACCTCCCACACTTATCACCACCGTGGTTCCTGAATTAGCAAAGGGGTCCAAGTTCAGTCCAGGACACCCTAGATCCCCCGCAGATGCAGTAAGAGGCATGGAGACTTAACCGAACCGGCTGGCTGTCTGCCAATAGAGACGTTACTGAGATGGGACCTCGGAACACCGTTTTCTTCTACTTGCCCATCAGGGTCAGCCAAGGTCATGATGTTCAGCCAACTAATGATGGCAGGCCAGAGCACAGGCTGTCCTCAATTTAAGGGCAGGTCACATCCAAAGACACGTATGGAAGGGACTTCCTTCAAAACTTCCGGCTCAGTCCCACGTGTCACCCGGAGCCCACAGCTCTCAGGTAGTAGAGTATCTGCAGGCTGGGTGCTAAGGTTCCAGGAGACACGACACGGGGAAGGACCTTGCCAGGACTGACCAGGGCCGGGAAGGACTCAGGGACATCAGAGGACGGGCTAGGGCGGCTCTGCCATGTGAGACTTAGGGCTTCACCTAAGTCAGGGACAGCCTGAGTGAGGAAGTCGCCCCCTTCCGCTAAACCAAATCGATGGCTGCAGGAGAACCGTGGCTGGGTGAACTCACGGGCCCGTGCGGGGACGGGTGGCAGGTGTGGGAACACCGCGCTTGGCTGCAGCCTGCCCCCACGCACTGTCCGCCCTCGTCGGAGCCGTCGCTACAGTGCTCCTTGCCGTCACGTGCCAGGCGGAGGGCGAGGCGGGCGCAGGAGCCGCACTGGAACTCGGAACTCTGGCACTTCGGGGGGGGGGGCTGGAGAGGAGGACTTTCTTTCACAGTCCGCACCCCACCCCAAGTGCCCCCCCCAACAGCAAGGACGTGGGATCGAGGCGCCTCCATTCTGGTAAGGGGATGGATGTCCACACCCGCGGCGCTTGCTTGTGAGCTGGCTCCCCACGCCGAGAGGGAGCAAGCAGCCGGTGCCCCCGAAGCCCCTCCCCTCCATGACCGCCCTTGCACTTACACCCGGCCTCATCACTGCCGTCCCCGCAGTCCCTCTGCCCGTCACAGCGCCAGCGTCGGGCACGCGCCACTCTCCGCTGGCACAGGACCACTGCCCGGAGCCACGGCGAAGCTCCTCAGGGTGGCAGTCCTGCGGAGACAGTGGCTCCGTCAGTGATGCCTGCATTCAGAGCCCAGGAAGGGGCTCTTGGAGGGAGAACAGGCCCGGGTTACAAGGCGATGCTCAAGTCCCCTCTGCAATGAAGCCAGAGAAAGTCCCAGAACTCAGAGAAACGCTTTCAGTAGCCAGAGTTTAGGTGAGGAGTTCTGGGTAAACTGAATCTGGCTGCAAAGTGCGAAGGAAGGTCTTCAGTTAAGAAACATAAGAATGGGGGCACCTGGGAGGCTCGGTCGGTGAAGCGTCCGACTTTGGCTCTGGTCACGATCTCGTGGTTCATGAGTTCGAGCCCCGCACTGGGCTCTCTGCTGACAGCTCGGAGCCTGCTTCCAATTCTGTTTCCCTCTTTCTCTGCCCCTCCCCTGCTTGTGCTCTGTCTCTCTCTCTCTCTCTCTCTCAAATATGAATAAACATTACAATTTTTTAAGTGAAACCAAGGAAATACAAGAATGTGCTTTAGAAACTTTCTTTAGAATTCTTTTACCATTTCAAAACCATACCCCAGCACGTTGAAAGTTATAGCACCAGGGTACACCGAATCTGACTTGGACAGTCGGATCCGGGACAGGGTGTGAAGGAGGGGAGGGGACATCTGTGCACCTGCTGTAGCCCCGAACCTTTAGCTGCATTCCCAGCCCCTCAGGCACTCAGAGCCGTGTCTTCCGCCCATGTGACAGATGAGGAAATAGGACATTCAGGAGTAAGTACTTTCTCAAGGCCACACGCAAGCTGTGGGATTCAAGCCAGGCTGCACCTCACATACAATGTGGCAGCTTCAGCGCATGGTGACAGGTGAGCGGAGCTTCAGAGCTCTCTGAGTGGGACGCTTCAGCCACAGCCATTAAGACCTAACGCTCGCAAACCTACATTTATAAACCTCTTACACATTTGTGTTTCAACAAGAGATCTTCTCACTTTGGACACTTCAATGTTGTTACGAGTGACTTTCTGGGCAGTAAGGATGAGAGCCTTTTCTGTTCCCATATTTTCTCGAGTTTTCTACAGGGAAGCACATGTTCCTGTTGTGAGGAGCAATCTGTTCTTCTAAGTTGCTTTTTTTTAAATTTTTTAAATGTTTGTTTATTTTTGAAAGAGAGAGAGAGAGAGAGACAGCATTAGCAGGGGAGGGATAGAGAGAGGGAGACACAGAATCCGAAGCAGGCTCCAGGCTCTGAGCTGTCGGCACAGAGCCCGGTGCGGGGCTCAATCCCATGAACTGTGAGATCATGACCTGAGCCGAAGTCGGACACTTAACCAACTGAGCCACCCAGGCGCCCCTAAGTTTTTGTTGTTGTTTTTTTTAATGTTTATTTATTTTGGGGTGGTGGGACAGAGAGAAAGGAAGAGAGAGAGAATCTGAAGCAGGCTCCACGCTGTCAGCACAGAGCCCGACGTGGGGCTCAAACTCACAAGCCAGGAGATCATGACCGGAGCCAATATTAAGAGTCTGACGTCTAACCGACTGAGCCACACAGGTGCCCTGAGGAGTCTGTTTTTTCTGAAGAAGGGTGCACTACCTTCTCGTCGGTTCCATCTTCACAGTCCATGTCACGGGCACATAGCCACTCTGCCAACACGCACTCTCCACTCCTCCGGCACTTCACCTCCCCTGACGGGCACCGCAGACACAAGGTGACAGGACAGCCCTCTTTGTCGGAGAGGTCCGGGCAGTCTCGATTTCCATCACAGCACAGAAAATTAGCTATGCCCTGGCCGCTCTTGCATCGAAATTCAGGTGGGCTGCATTTTGCATGAGCTGGAAAATAGAACTTTAGGTAAGAACTTAGCCAAGACGTGGAAGCAGTCTGATGGCAAAAGAAATGGCTTGGAGACTCCTCGGTCTTCTGCTGTCACCTTGGAAACTAAACCCCAGCCCTCAAAGGTGATTCGAGTAGTATTAGGTCAGAAAAGGTCTACTAAGCTACCCAGAAAATTCCTGTCTCAGACAAGGAGGACTAGGGGACAGGGACGGAGACACGTGGAAGGACGCTGGGATAGGCTGGGGAGCAGGACTCTCCTCCAGGACCTTAATGTCGTCCATGAAAAGAGAAAGTCTCTCACAACATCCAACAGAGCCTATGTGTTACGCTCTTGGGCTCGGTTCTTACAGATGGAAGTTGCTTAACTTGGTTCAAGAAAAAGATTAGGCCCCGGGCAACACCATAAATCTGTACTGAACGTAAATTACACCTTGGGTTCCTCCTCCTGACGTTCTTCTCACGAGCGTGAGTATGGTCATCTCATCTGGCTACCCAGTCACCTCCACGTGGCACCTCAACCAGCTTCCTCTTCTGCCCACTTCAGTTCTCCAAAGCCTCTCTTCTGCCCTGTTCCCACAATATCATCTAGGTCTTTGGGACAAGTCATTGGGAAGACTAAAAAGAAAGACTGTGTATCCCACCAAAAAGAGAGGAAAGTGAGAACACCTACAGATGAGGATGGCCCAACACATGAGAAGACCTCGGGTCAAAATTACAGTCTTCAAGGAGGTAGATTCTAGCTCAAGAAACGTGCTGTCAAGTGGACTGGCCTTCCACTAATGGGAATCTTGTCACGGAGAAGGGAGTGCTGCAGCTGGGTCTCCAATGTCCCTCCGACTCAGAACCTTCCGTCCTCGTCTGTTAATTTTGTGGTAAGTACAGTCCATCTTTGTTATTTGCAGATTATTTGCACACTCACCTACTTGCCAAAATTTGTAATATCTCTCCAAATCTGTGCTCCCACACTTTCAGGGTCATCTGAAGATACGCATACGCGGGGTCCCGGGTGGCTCAGTCGGTTAGGTGTCCGACTCTTGGTTTTGGCCCAGGTCATGATCTTGTGGTTTCATGGGTTCAAGACCCTCAAGGGGCTCTGCCCTCACAGCACAGAGCCTGTTTGAGATTTTCCCTCTCCCTCTTCTCTGCCCCTCTCCCACTCACACGGTCTCTGTTTCTCTCAAAATAAGGGAAAAATGTAAAAACAAA
>PITB01016191.1:0-40752 GCA_004024585.1 Paradoxurus hermaphroditus
TGCTGACATTACTCTTCTGCATGATTTTTGAAGATAACATTCATCAAACAAGTTTCCTTTCATGTTTGCTTTGATTTTTTTAAATCATGAATGTATGTTAAATTTTATTAAATACTTTATCTAGTGACAAGATGTTATGATTTTCTTTTTTAATATGGTAACACATGGACTATACTTGTTGATTTTCTACTGTAAAACTAACCTTGAATTCCTAGGATATAACCAACTTAGTCATAACGTGTTGTCTTTTTATATGTACTGGATACAGTTTGCAGACATTTGGGTTTGGATTTTTGCATCTGTGTTCATGAGTGAGATCACCTGCAACTTTCTTGTCATGTATTGTCTTTGCCATATTTTAGTATCAAGTTTATACTAGTCTTAAGAGTTGGGAAGTGTTTCCCCTTTTTTTATTTTCTGAAAGAGTTTGTCTAAGATTAAAATTATTTCTTCCACTGGTAGAACTTGCTGGTGAATCTGGGTGTGGAATTCTTTTAGGAGAAACATTTGGATTATGGATTTAGTTTCTCTAATTATTATTTGTAAAAAAGATGGACATATGGCTTTTATTCCAAACTGGAAAAATTTTGATAAAGGGGTTAGGAAAATAATTAATGGATATTAATCTATTATGAGTGTAAACTTGGACTGTCCTGAGCAAAATGGGATTTATGGGCACTATAATCATAAGATTTCCTATTTCCGATTATAAATTTCTTGCTTCCTGAGTAAATTTTGCTTCCTGAGTAAAGTTACGTTTTGGGGGGGAAATTTGTACATTTTGCCTAAATTTTTAATTTTGTTGATATAAAGATTTCATGTTAATATTTTTTCTTTTCAATGTGCTCTTTTTCCAACTTTGTTGAAGATTATGTTAATCTTATGCTCTCTCTTTAATATCTAGCATATCTGTAAGCATGTCTCCTTTTTGTTTCTAGATGTTGGTTATTTGTGCCTTCTCGATTTCTTCATCATTTTTTATATATAGCTTTAAAAATTGATTTATTGTGGGAGGGGCAGAGAGAGAGGGAAAGAAAGAGAAAATCCCAAGCAAGTTCTGCACTATGAGCACAGAGCCCAAGGCAGGATTTGAATTCACAAACTGTGAGATCATGGCCTGAGCCAAAATCTAGAGTTGGATGCTTACCTAACTGAACCACCGGGGAGCCCCATCTTCCTCATTCTGGAAAGAGGTATTTTAATTTTGTTAAAATAAACAAACAACTTTTGACCTTGTTGAGCCTCTCTATTATATAATTGTTTTCTATTTCAAAATGTCTCCTTTAATCTTATTTTTGAGAGAGTGAGAGACAGAGCATGAGCAGGGGAGGGGCAGAGAGAGAGGGGGGGAGACACAGAATCCAATGCAGGCTCCAGGCTCCAAGCTGTCACCCTAGAGCCCGACACGGGGATCAAACCCACAGACCGTGAGATCATAACCTGAGCTAAAATCAGACACTCAACCGACTGAGCCACCCAGGCGCCCCTGATGCATGATATTTTTTAAGTCTCTAATATATGGTTGTTTTTTATTTTTTACCTCATTCTTATTTTTGTGGATTTCTAGTTTGTCTTACAATCTAATAACATACAGTGTATAATTTTAAACCTTTAAACTATATAGAGACTTGCTTTATGTTTTATTTATATTTAGTAAATGTTCTGTATGCTTAAAAATATGTATTTTGCAATGGTTAGGTGGATATCTCAACTATGTCAATTTTGTTATTAAAATCTTTCATCAATTTACTGATATTTCGTTGGCTTTTTCTTTTAGTAACTAAGAGATGTAGTATGAAAAAACATTCCATCTTTTGCGTGAATATTTGTATATTTTTCCTTGGAGTTCTGTCATTGTTTGCTTTATATATCTTAAGTACATATTGGAAGTACACAAATTTAAAATTGTAGTTCCTTTTATCAACACGAAGTGACCTTCTTTACTCCTATAATCTTAATATATATATGTTTGTTTATTTGAGAGAGAGCGGGGGAGGGGCAGAGAGAGAGGGAGAGATTCAATCTCAAGCAGGCTCTATGCTGTCACCATAGGGCCCAGCATGGGGCTTGATCTCATAAACTGTGAGATCCTGACCTGAGGCAAAATCAAGAGTTGGATGCTTAAAAGGCTGATCCACCCAAGCATAAAAATATATACTTTTAATGTAGCTATAGTTTTCTTTGGTTTAGAATGTGTTCATGTGTCTTATTTAAGCATTTAACTTTCAACTTTTCTGTATCCTTAATCCTTATATTTCCAAGATATGTTTCTTATAAATAGCATGACAGAATTTGTTTTTATCAAATTTGAAAGTCTTTATCTTTTAACTGGAGCATTTAGTTCCTTTACATGAAACATAATTAATACTACATTGTTAAGCCACAGACACTGCACCATTCCTAAAGGTACAATTCCCATTGTATACATATTTGGGTTTATTTTGTACTTTCCATTTGTACTTATTTTGTAAACTTATTCTGCAAACTAATTTTGTATTTTCCATTTGTCATATCTGTTTCCTTTTTCTCCTTTCTTACCTTAGTTTGGATTTTAAATGTTTTAGTCACACCAAGGTTGTCCCCTTTAAGTAGTTTAAGAGTTATGCATTCCATTCTTTATTTTAGTAGTTGCCTTAGAAATTGTAACATGCTTAACATAATAAAGTCTAAAATTAATAAATCATTTAACTTCCTTCTTCATAATAAAATAAATTTAGAGCACTTTAATTCTTTTTACCTACCTCAAAACTTACAAATTATTTTTCATTATATTTCAACTATTTTTAACATGTTAAGATACTATTATTATTGTTTTATTAATCAGAATTTCCTTTTATAAATCAGTATTTTCTTATTTTCACTCAGGTATTTACTACTTTCTATACTCTTTATTCCTTAATTCTTATACCTATTATCTGGGAAAAATTCCCTTCTGACTATCATATATGATTCAGAATTTTCTCTGTTGACAATGTGCTAGGGACAAACTCTCCACTTTTGTTTGTCTAAAAATATCTTTATTTCACTATCATTACTAAAAGATATTTTCAGTGGCTATAAGATTCTACTTTGGCTGTTATTTTCTTCCAGCACATTGAATATCATCCCACTGTCTTCTGCCTTCCATTACTGCTGTTGAGAGACCAGATTTCATTTAAACAGTGCTTCTTTGAATGTAAACCCTTTTTTTCCCCCTAGCTGATGAATGATATGCTCTTTTTTCTATGGTGTTCTGCAATTTCACTATGATGTATCTTAGTGTGAGTTTCTTGTGGTTTACCCTGTATGGGATTTACTGGACTATCTGAAACTTTGAATTTGTCCTTTCATCAGGTCTAGAAAATACTCAAGGATAACTCTTTTAATGTGGCATCTGCCCCATGTCTCCCTTTCCTCTCCTTCAGGTACTCTACTGATGTTAGACCTTCTTATTCCAGTTTGCATGTCTCTTAATTGCTTTTTCATACTGCCCATTCTTTTTTCTCTTTCTGGTACTTCTAGTTACTAATTCTCTCTTTAGCTACATCTAATCTTCTGTTAAACTCATCTGTTTTTTAAATTATGTTTTAGAGAGAGAGCACATGTGAGCGGGGAAGAGGGGCAGATGGAGAGAGAGAGGATCACAAGCAGTCTCCATACTCAGCATGGAGCCCGATGCAGGGCTCAATTCCATGACTTGATCATGACCTTAATTAGTATTTTCTTAAATTCATTCACATATTTACCACTTTCTATACTCTTTATTCCTTGTTTGTCAAACCTATTATCTGGGAAAAATTCCCTTCTGACTATTGTATATGATTCAGAATTTTCTCTGTTGAGAATCTGCTAGGGACAATAAACTCTACATTTTTGCAGATCATGGGATCATGACCTGAGGAGTCAGACACTCCACCAACTGAGCCACGCAGGCACCTTCGTTCATTTTTTAAATCTCAGTTTTCATTGTATTATTTTTAGAAGTTTCGTTTGGTTGTTTTTCAAATATACCTTGTCATTTTTACCACTCGTATCGTTATTATTGTTATTGAACCATTTGAGAGTCAGTTGCAGAGATAACAACCCTGTTCTAAATATTTTAGTGTGTATCTGCTAGAATCAAGGACGTTCTCTTCTATAACTGTAGTGAAACGGTCAAATTAAGAAACTTTACAATCAATATGATATTATTATCTAATATATAGTTCATATTCCAATTTTGACAAATATTCCAATTCTATGTTTTATAGTATCTTTATATTTACTTCTTTCATCTCTTAGTTTTTTAAAGTTTGTTTTATTCATTTTGAGAGAGAGAGAGAGAAAGGTAGTGAGAGAGGGAGAGAGAATCCCAAGAAGACTCCGAGCTGTCAGTGCAGAGCCTAATGTGAGGCTTCTGAGCCGAAATCAACAGTCGGACATCTATCCAACTATGCCAGTTCTGTGCCCTTTTGTTGTTTATATAATATTGACAGCTCTGAATAGTATAGGCCTATTGTTTTGTAGAATATCCTTCATGAATCAATGCCTGCATTCCACCCCCCCCCCAATTTTTTATTGTGGTAAAATATATATAACACATATTTAGTATCTTAACCATTTTTGAGTGTGCAGTTCAGTGGCATTAAATACATTCATAATGTTGTGCAACCATCACCACTGTCTACCTCCAGAACTCTTTCATCTTGTAAAACTAAAATTCTATATCCTTTAAACAAGAACTCTTTATTTTCCACTTCTCCTTGGCCCTTGGGGCCATCATTTTATTTTCTGTCTATGATTGTGACTATTCTAAGTACTTTGTATAAATAGCATCATATAGTATTTGTCTTTTTGTGACTGGCTTATTTCAGTTAGCATTATGTCCTCAAGGTTCATCTACAATATCATGTGTCAGGATTTCCTTTGTTTTAAGGCTGAATAATATTCCATTGTATAGGCCACATTTTGCTTATCTATTCGTCAGTTGTTGAACCTAGGTTGCTAGCACATTTTAGTTATTGTGTATAATGCTGCTATGAACATGGGTGTAGAAATAGCTCTTTAGGACCCTGCTTTTCGGTATGTATTTGGAATGGAATTGCTGGATCATATGGTAATTCTATATTTAATTTTTTGAGAACCATTGTATACCATTTTACCTTCCAACCAACGGTACACGAAGGTTCCAATTTCTCCACATTCTCACTAACACCTTCTTTTTTTCTTTTTTCTTTTCTTTTTTTTTCTTTTCGTGTGTGCATGTGTGTGTGTGCATGCGTGTGTGTGTATGTGTGTGTGTGTGTGTGTGTGTGTGTGTGGTAGCCATCCTAATGCGTGTGAGAATTCTTACATTTTTGGCATGAATACTACAGAGATGATGTTCTTTCCTATTTATTCCATCATATAAGGAGGCAAATGATGTCAGTTTGTCTCATTATTGGCAAGGCTAATTTTGATGATTTAGTTAAGATGATTGATACATTTTGCCACTGTAAAGGCAGATTTTTCATCCTTTGTAATGTAGAAGTAATGTGTGGGGAAATACTTTGTGATTACATAAATTATGTTGTTTTTAAACTTCTCATCACTTGTTTCTAAGCTTTTATTTCTCTTAACACAGTAAACATAGTTATTTCACAAGTTGTATATGTTAATGTCAACTTCTGAAAACTTTGTGGTTGTCTTTGCTATTTGTTGTTTCCATGATTCTCATTCATGATAACTTGTTTCCTAGTATGTATGTAAGTAATCTTTTCTGGAAAAATCATTTGTGATTCTTTAAAACCCAGTATATTCTTATAAAAAACTTTGCATTTGCTCTTGCCAAGCATCCAAAGCATACCATTCTGGGGCCACTTTAAGCCAAATTCATACTCAAAGTTACTTCAGATTGCCCAGGTGATTTGGATAGCACGTTCACGTGAGGGATATAGTTTTTCTAGTCGTTTTTTTTGCCCACGTTTCTCAGCATTTAGATAACTCCCCCTGAGCATGGATATAGGGTAGGTTTAAATCTTCTATAGCCTAACAATGAAGATGTAGCCATTCAGAGTCCTAGCGTGTTTTTTTGGAGGAGTCTTCCACTAGACAAACCACATTAAGTTTAATGAAACCACATTCTAGTAGGAGAGACAAAAACAATCAAATATAAAATTAAAAATTTAAAAAGTAGAATTACACACTTTGTTAAGTTTGCAATAATAAATAAAAAGATGGACTTCCCTATCAGAATATAAAGGAAGGGAGTCAGGGTCCTCAGAGCCAGCATCTATGGGGAGATGATATTTGATGGAGAAGAAGGACGCCGTCAAGCAAAAACTATAGTGACTAAAAAAGGGAGGGACAGGAGATGAGATCAAACTGGGCAGTATCCAGATCCTACAGGTCCCTCCTAGGCTACAAACGAGGATATGGATTGTATTGTAAGTGTACTGGAAAGACAGTGGAAGGTATTTAAGTAAGGGAGTAACATAATCTAATTTTTTTGCATGTAACTGTTTTATATTTTTAATAATACTTTATGAAACTATTTTTTATTGAAGCATAGTTGATATACAATGTCACATTAGTTTCAGGTGTACAACAGTGATTCTACAATTCCACAGTTATGCTGTACTCCCCACAAGTGTAGCAACCATCTGTCATTACAGTACACTATAACAATACCATTGACTATATTCCTTAGGCTGTACCTTTCATCCCCATGACATTCATTCCACAACTGGAAGCCTGTATCTACCACGCCTCTCCACCCATTTTGCCCATCTCCTTATCCCTCTCCCCTCTGGCAACCACCAGTTTGTTCACTCACTTACAGGTCTGTTTCTGCCTTTTTGTTTTATTTTTTAGATTCCACATCTAGGTGAAATCATATGATATTTGTCTTTCTCTGTTTGACTTATTTCACTTAGCATAATACCATTTAGGTCTATCCATGTTGTCACATATGGCAAGGTCTATTATTTTTTATAGCTGAGTAGTATTCCAGTGTGTGTGTCTGTGTGTCTGTGTGTGTGCACATGCACATAAAATCACGTTTTCTTTAGACATTCATCTATGATGGACACTTAGGTTGTTTTCATATCTTGGCTATTGTAAATAATGCTGCAATAATCATAGGGTGCACAGATCTGATTTTTGGATTGCTGTTTTCATTTTCCTTTGGTAAATATCCTAAAGTGGAATTATTGGGTAATATGGTATTTCTACTTTTATTTATTTTAAAAAAATTTTAATGTTTATTTATCTTTGAGAGAGAGAGAGAGAGAGACAGACAGAGCATGAGCAGGGGAAGGGCACAGACAGAGAGCGAGACACAGAATCTGAAACAGGCTCCAGGCTCTGAGCTGTCAGCACAGAGCCTGATGCGGGGCTCGAACTCGGAAACGGTGAGATCATGACCTGAGCCGAAGTTGGATGCTCAACCGACTGAGCCACCCAGGCGCCCCTCTACTTTTATTTATTTATTTATTTATTTTAATGTTTTATTTATTTTTGAGAGACAGAGAGAGAGCATGAGCTGGGGAGGGGCAGAGAGACACACACACAGAATCAGAAGCAGGCTCTAGGGTCTGAGCTGTCTGCACAGAGCCCAACTCAGGGTTTAAACCCAAGTGAGATCATGACCTGAGCCAAAGTTGGATGTTTAACCGACTGAGCCACTCACGTCTCCCTGTATTTCTATTTTTAATTGTATAAAGAAACCCCATACTCTCTTCTATAATGGCTGCACCAATTTACATACCCACCAACAGTGCATGAGGATCCTTTTTTTTCTCCACGTCCTTGCCAACGCTTGTTATTTCTTGTCTTTTTGATACTAGCCATTTGGACAGGTGTAAGGTGATATCTCATTGTGGTTTTGATTTGCATTTCCCTGATGATTAGTGATATTGGGCATCTTTTCATGTGTTTTTTGGCGATATGTATGTCTTCTTTGGAAAAATGTCTATTCAGGTCCTCTGTCCATTTTTAAATAAGATTACTTGGGATTTTTTGGTGTTGAGTTGTATAAATTCTTTATATATTTTGATATTAACCCCTTATTGGATATGTCATTTTTGCAAATATCTTCACCCAGTCAGTAGATCTCATTTTCATTTTCATATTTTTAGTGTTTTTCTTTGCTGGTAAACACTTTTCGTTTTGATGTAGTTTCAATACTTTATTTTTGCTTTTGTTTCTTTTGCCTACAGAGACATATTCATAAATATGTTGCAAAGGCTAATGTCAAAGAGATTTCTGCCTATGCTCTCTTCTAATAGTTTTATGGTTTCAGATCTCACGTTTATATCTTTGATACATTTTGAATTTATTTTTGTGTATGGTGTAAGAACGTGGTCCAGTTTCTTGGGTGCCTGGATGGCTCAGTTGGTTAAGCATCCAACATTGGCTCAGGTCATGATTTCACAGTCTGTGGGTTCAAGCCCCACATCTGGCTCTGTGCTGACAGCTCAGAGCCTGACACTTGCTTTGGATTCTGTGTCTCCATCTCGCTGCCCCTCCCCTGCTCATATTCTGTCTTTCTCTCTCTCTCTCTCTCAAAAATAAATAATGTTAAAAAATTAAAAACAAGAAAGTGGTCCAGTTTCATACTTTTACACATAGCTATCCAGTTTTCCCAGCACCATTTATTTTAGAGACTGTCTTTTCCCTATTGCATATTCTTGCCTCCTTTTTTGAAGACTAATCGACCATATAAGCATGGGTTTATTTCTGGGATCCTATTCTGTTCCATTGATCTACATGTCTATTTCTGTACTAGTACCATATTGTTCTAATTATTACAGCTTTATAGTGTATCCTGAAATCTGGGATTATTATACCTCCAGCTTTGTTCTACTTTCTAAAGATTACTTTGGCTCTGGAATCTTTTGTGGTTCCATACAAATTTTAGTATTATTTGTCCTAGTTCTGTGAAAGTGCCGTTGGTATTTTGACAGGAATTGCTTTGAATCTGTGGACTGCTTTGCATAATACGGGCATTTTAACAATATTTATCCTTCCAATTCATTAGCATGGAATATTGTGCCATTTGTTTTTGTTGTTTTCAATTTCTTTCACCAGTGTTTCATAGTTTTCAGAGTACAGGTCTTTTCATCTCTTTGGTTAAGTTTATTCCTAGGTGTTTTATTATATTCGGTGCAATTGTAAATGGAACTGTTTTTCATTATTTCTCTTTCTGCTACTTTGTTATTACATCTGGTTAATTTTTTAAATTAATTTGATCAATTAAAAATAATGTAAAATTTTTAATAACAATACATATATAATATTGTTAAAAGCTTTATTAAGAAAACAACTCTACCAGTACTCTGTTCCACTCCACTTTCTAAGGGCAGCCATTCAATTTTAAGCTTTTTTAAAAAAGGTATTTATTTACTTATTTCTAAATAACATGCAGATATTGTCACTTCCTGATTCAATGATCTATTTACCTTCTGGTATAGCATGTGAACATTTTTAGTATTCTCACACTTCCTTCCCTCTTTTAGAGTTTCCTGTTCTAGATAATGGAAGTGTCTTGGAGAAGAAAAATTCTATAGATTATGACCTTTGGTAAGGGGAGAGAAGAATAAAAAATTATAAAGATTTCCCTCAATGAAACCCACCAGTAAATATAATGCATCCCATCAGGATTTTCATACCTCATAGTGAAATATGAATGAAGAGACAAGTATTACTAAATGTATGAGCAAATCATCCAATATGAGCTAAAGAGATTGAAACAAATAATAGAAAGTGGGAAGAATAAATTGTAATTAATATCCCAGAGAGATTGTAAGAGGTATTTAAAAGATATGCATACACAAAATAAAATTACATATGCACACAATCAATCAAAATAAGAAAAAGTATTTGATATTAACTATGTAATAGCAAAAATTTTAAATTCAGTAAAAGGTTTGAAAGATAAATTTGAAGAAGTTTCCCAGAGTGTAGAATGAATAGACAAAGAAACAACAACAGCTAAGAAATAATACAATTAAAGGATTGAACCAGGACATCTGACATTCAATTAATAAGAAGTTAGTTACAAAAAGTCAAGAAAGAAAAGAATGGAGAAAAAAATATTGAAGAAATAATGTAAGAAAATACCCCAAAACACAGAACATACACTCTTCTAAAGAAAGGGCTACGGTAATTGTCAAGAGACCCACTCCAGGGAGTATCATTATGAAATGTTAGAACAGTGAAATGAACAGAAGACTTGAAAGCTTCTAAAACAGGAAAACAATGTACTCGGGACACCGGTATACTGGATTTCTCAACAGCAATGCTGAAAACTAGAGGACAATGAAGCAATGACCAAAATTTTGAGTCAAATAATTTGCAGCCTAGAATTCTATACTCAGCCAAATAATAAATATAAGTGATGGTAAAATCACAACTTTTCAGATATGCGAGGTCTCAAAATATCTAGGTTCCATGTATTCTTCCTCCAGAAGTTATTAGAAGAGATTATCCATTGAAACAAGGAAGTAAACCAAGAAAGATATGAGATCTAGAATACAGGGGACCAAACAAAGGAGATACAGAAAGGGAATACCCATGACAACAGTTGGGCAGAAGCCTAGAAAGCAAATCTGTAGAGATTGGAGCAGCAGGACAAAGGGGTCCAGGAGTACTGAGTTCAGGAAAAAAATGAAACTGATAAACTCTCTGTCTAATCGGAGGGTATGGAAAACTGTATTGCAAGGCATTTTATATTACTGTCACAGAGGTAAGAACACCTAGCCATGGGTTCTAGGAAAATTAAACAAGTTGAAAAACAAGGCAATTATTAACTCCAGATAAAATAAAAAGTTGTATAAAAAAGGAAATATAATCATGGTACAATACGAGGGTCACTACAAAACAATTTTTAAATAGTTGTAATAAACTAAAATATGTATTTAACCAAAAATGTTGATGATCCACATGGGAGGATAAATAAATCTCTTGCCTGAAGTTGCAAGCATTCTGGAGCTAAGAGAAAAAAGAGTTTAATGTCTCATGTCTCAACATACAGACTTTCTGATACCCCTCTCCCCTTTTCAGTCTGGCAGTCTACCCTATTGTTCTGATT
The DNA here is from genome assembly GCA_004024585.1 of Paradoxurus hermaphroditus. Taxonomy (NCBI): domain Eukaryota; kingdom Metazoa; phylum Chordata; class Mammalia; order Carnivora; family Viverridae; genus Paradoxurus; species Paradoxurus hermaphroditus. The sequence goes on from PITB01016191.1 coordinate 11,030, forward strand.
ATACGGTCTAGTTTCTCTCCAGAGAATATACCTCCATCTCTGCAGGATAGGGTAAAGGTAGTTGCCTAACTAATGGGGTAGGACAGCATATGAGAGAAAATTGACAGTTTCTATTCCAGCTTTCAAATAAATATCCTATTCTCAGTGCTTCCTATCTCCCTGAATTGACAACCATCTGTGCTTCCTGGTCCCTCCAATTTAGTATGCAGTTCTCTGCAGTGAGAATGAGCTTGCTTCTCCATGACACTGCCCTAGATAGCTGCTTAGGTTTGTCCTCTCCCTTCTACTAAGACATATACTATTACTCCACTGCTTTCCAACTTCTGAAATAGGTTTTCTGATATTTCCAAATTTCATTGAAGATGGTATTTTTATTTCTCTTTCTTGGGCTTATTCTCTTGAATTGATTTTCAAGAGAAGAAAGTGTGTGGGGGTATTTTAATATCACTATCTTAAAACTGAAGGTCCATATTGTTGCTAATATTTAAGATTTAGCTGTGGCACATGAAAATCTGTTGAATGAATTGGAAGAAGTGGAAACACTAGCGTAGTATTTCCACATGACAACAATTGGCAGTTGCTGGGTAGTGGCTGCTCCTTTCTAAAAGGGACCTGAAGCACCAAGTTCTACCTCCCACTTGTGACTAACACCTGGCCACCCTTACCGCTTTAAATGCCTAACCATAATGGCTTTGGAGTTTGTGAGCCCGGTTCTAAGGTAAGACCACAGGAGTGGGTGGCTGATGTGGAACAGGGAAAACATCATTGGAAGAGATGAGACCAGGGAACTGAGAAGCCATAGAGTTTGATGGTCCATCCACATTGATGTTCAAGTCATTAAAACATATGCCAGGATAGAGAAAGAGAGGAAGTCAGTGTATGATAATGAAGAAGGGGAATAAGGGGGTATAGCTTAGAAGCATAAACTTCAGAGGAGCCAGCTGTTAGATTTTTCTTGTTTGTTTTGTTTGTTTGTTTGTTTGTTTTTTGATGTGAGAAAGAGCAGGAAATGGTTTTAAAGAGGTAGTACTAGCAAGGAGGAAACTTACCCCACCTTCTGACCTTCCTTGAGGCACATGGGTTCAAGAGACAAAACACCTGTAGAGAGCCGTGAAAGAAGCATTGACTCAGGGGATAACTGGATGCCAAGCAAGGGTAGGAGCTAAAGAGAGTATCCCAACAAGGTGCCAAGGGCATAGGGGGGCCTGCTAACAGATCGGGCATTCCAGGAAGCAAATAGCTTTCGGAAGGATGGAAATTGGGTCTCCTAAGATGAACGAAGCAATAAATCTGGTTGCTATCAGCTGACTGGAGGGGCTTGGACTTTTAGTGATGGCTGATGCATTAGCCACGGACATTTCTTAGATCAGTGCTATACTAGCCGTAGCCTCAAGCTATCAGACAGGTGGAATATAAATTGGGAGGGGTTGTGATTAACATTTTAAAAAATGAAATAGAGGAGAATAGAAAGGTTTGATCCAGGTAGAAAAGTAAAATATTGTTTCCAGAAACTTTTGCTTCAGGTGTGTGTGTGTGTATGTGTGTGTATGTGCGCGTGCGCGCACATGCTTGCACACACAAGTAGTAGGACACCTATACATGTCTGTGTATGCTGGTCATTATTTAAAATGTGCTTCTTACTGAAGATAGCAGTCAAAAATTTTTGAAAGACTCCATCTTAAAGGTGGACCACAGGTTCAGGTGCTGGAATCCTTGGTAATTTGCTTGCTGGGAGGTCTCCTTTGGACCTTGCATAGTGTCATAGGATCAACCCCTTCATTTTCCTTTGAAGCACTGGCTATCCTCTGAGAACTAACAACAAATTTTTATTTCCTTGGCTTTGTAAAACAATGTCAGCTTTCCAGCTATTCAAAACTACATGAGTAGCTTGTCTTGTTCTCTAAGAATCTGAAAGGCTTTATGAAAAGTCATGAAGTCTTTCACTTTGCATTCATGCCCTCACTCAACTTCAACAAATATTTATTGAGTGTCTACTATATCCCAAGTACTGTTCTGGGTACTAGAGATACTGCAATGACATAACCTCTCTCCTCTGGTGGGAAGTGTTTTTTATTCAGTCTTTTTCTTTGTTACAGTTCTTTTCAGATTTTCTGTGTGTTCTTAACTTAGTTTCAGTAGTCTGGTCTTTCTAGGAATTCTTCCATTTCATCTGGGTTATTTAACTTGTTGGCATACAATGACTTATAGTATTCCCTTATAAAAATTTTATTTCTTCAAGATTAGTAATAATCTTGTTATTGTTCATCCCCAATTTTCATAATTTGAGTCTTCTCTACTTTACTTGATCAGTTTAAAAAAGGTTTCTCTAAAACTTTATTGATCTCTTCTAAGAACCAACTTTTGGTTTTATTGATTTTCTATATCATTTTTCTAGTCTTTATTTCATTTATTTACACACTATTCTTTATTATTCCCTTCTTTTTGTTTGCTTTGGGTTTAGTCTACTCTTCTTTTCTAATTTGTGAAGATGGATGGGTGAGCTGTAAAACTGAGTTCTTTCATCTTTTCCAACACTGTGTTCACAACTATAAATTTCTAAGGACTGTCTTAGCTGCATCTAAGTTTTATGCTATGCTTTTTTTTCATTAATCAATAGTTTTTTCTAATTTCTCTCATAGTTTCCTTGTTTCATTGGTTATTGAGGGGTGTTTCATTTAATATCCACATATTTGTCAATTTCTCAAATTTTCTTCTGTTTCTGGCTTCTAATTTAATTCCATTGTAGTTGGAGAACATACTTCATATATGTCTACACATTAAAATTTATGAAGGACTTGTTTTGCAGCTGAATGTATAATCTATCCTATGGAATATTCCATGTGCAGTTGAGAAGAATTTGTATTTTTGCTATTGTTGGGTGTGCTACAGATGTATTGGGTCTACTTGGTTTATAGTGTTGTTCAAGTCTTCTGTGTCTTTGCTGACCTTCTGCCTTGCTTTATTCATTATAGAAAGCAAAAGTGTTGAAATCTTCAATTATTATTGTTGAAATCTCTATTTTTCCCCTTCAATAATGTTAATTTTTGTTATTTTGATGCTCAGTTGCTACACAAATATATGTGTCTACTTGTTATATTTTCTTGATGGGTGGACCTTTGTGTCGGTATAAAGGTTTTTCTTTGTGTCTAGTAACAATTTATTCCGAAAGTCTATTTTGTTTGATATTAATATAGCCACTCCATTTTTCTTTCTTTCTTTTTTTTGCATGGTACATGTCTTCTTTCATCCTTTTACTTTCAACACATTTGTGTCCTTAAAGTTGTCTCTCATAGAAAGCATACAGCTGGATCATACTTTCATGTCCATTCTGTCAATCTCTTGTCTTTTGATTGAAATGTTCAGTGATTCACATTTGAAGTCATTGCTGATAAGTTAGGATTTATGGCTGCCGTTTTGCTGTCTGTTCTTTTACATGTCTTAGGTATTTTTTGTTCTTCTATTTCTCTACTACCGCCTTCTTTTGTGCCATATACTTTCAAATGTACCATTTTAATTTTCTTTTTGCCTCTTTTTCTATATTCTAAAAAGTTATTTTCTTAATGGTTGCTCTAGGGATTACAATTAACTTCTTAAAATAATCTAATAATCTAAGCAGAATTAGTGCCAACTTGATTTCAATAGTACACCAAAACTATGTTCCAATATAGCTCCATTCTCTGCCTTTGTGCTATTATTGTCATTACATTACATACAAATTACACTTTTATTTTTTAATGTTTATTTATTTTTGAGAGAGATAGAGACAGACAGAGTGTGAGTGGGGGATGGACAGACAAAGAAGGAGACACAGAATCTGAAGCAGGCTCCAGGCTCTGTGCTGTCAGCAGAGCCCAACATAGGGCTCAAACCCACGAACTGCGAGATCATGTCCTGAGCTGAAGTCAGATGCTTAACAGACTGAGCCACCTAGGCGCCCCACAAATGACATATTTATACATTATAAATATATAGTCACTTGTCTTTTAAATCATATAGAAAAACAAGTTCCAAATAAAAGTATTTTAATTAAAAGATTTTAAAAATTAAAAAAATTAAAATATTGTATACTCTCTTTTATATTCAACTCTGCAATTATCTTTACCGGTGCTGTTTATTTCTTTGTGTGGATTCAAGTTACTGTCTAGTATCCTTTCATGTCAGCCTAAAGGACTCTTTTGGTATCTTGTAAAGCATGTATGCTGGTGATGATTTGTCAGTTTTTGTCTGGCAATGCCTTAATTTCCTTCATTTTTGAAGGATATGTTGCTGGATGTAGAATTCTTCATTGATAGTCTTTTTCTTTCAGCCCCTGAAATGTCTTCCCTTCTGACCTCCATGATTTCTGATGAGAAATCAGATATTACTCTTATAGGGAATCCCTTGTATGTGCTAAGTTGCTTTTTTCTTGCAGATTTCAAGATTTTGTCATTGTCTTAGGCTTTCAATAATTTGACTGTTATGGGTCTAGATGTGGACTGCCTTGAGTGTATCCTAGTCAGAACTACTTGGGCTCCTTGGATGTGCAGATTAATATAATTCAATAAAATCTGAGAATTTTTCAGTCATTTACTCAAATAATTTTTATATCCCTTCTCTCTACTTTCCTTCTGCGAATTTAGGCATATGTTGGTGTGCTTAATGGGTCTTCATAGTTCTCAGAGGTTCTGTTCATTTTTCTTCATTGTTTTTTCTTTCTGTTCCTCATACTGGATAACTTCAATTGATTTATTTTCAAATTCATTGACTCTTATTTCTGCCATTTCATATATGTTGTTGAGCCCTTCTAATGAATACTTTATTTCATTGTATTTTTCAACTCCAAAGTTTTCTATTTTAAAAAATTTCGATCTCCTTTTATATTATCTATTTGGTGAGACATTGTTCTCAAACTTCCCTATACATCTTTAGAAATGATTTACTTTAGTGAACATATTTATAATAGATGATTTAAAGTCTTTGTCCAATAAGTCATGCCTGAGTTTCCTTAAGGATGGTTTCTATTGGTTTTTTTTCCCCTTATATTAGCCATATAAGGGAATGTTGCTTTCCAAGTCCTATAAAATTCTGTTGAAATCTGGACACTTTAAAAAAATGTTTTTTAACATTTATTTATTTTGGAGAGACAGAAAGAGAGAACGAAAGTTGGGGAGGGGCAGAGAGAGAGGGAGACACAGAATCCTAAACAGGCTCTTGGTTCTGAGCTGTCAGCACAGAGCCTGACACAGGGCTTGAACCCACGAACTGCGAAATCATGACCTAAGCCGAAGTTGGACGCCTAACTGACTTAAGCCACCCAAGCACCCCAAAATCCGGGCATTTTGAATAACAGACTACGGCAACTTCAGATATTATCTTTCCTACTCCACTGTAAGTTTTGTTATTGTTGGCGTTTGCTGTTGTTTTGTTTGTTCAGTAACTCTGCTGAGCTAATTCTGTAAGGTCTGTATTCTTTGTCATATTTGGCCACCAAAATTTCTTCTTGGGTGTTTACTATCAGCCAACTATTGGACAGAGATTTCCTTAAATGTTTTTGAACCAGTAAGTCTCCTGGCCTTTGCTGAGAGGGGTGTGTGTGTGTGTGTATGTGTCAGAACACACCTTCAACATTTTGATAAGTAGTTTACATCTCTTCCCCTTGCCTTCACATTCTGCTTGCCACTGAACATCAAGGTCAGCCAGATGTCAGAGATTAGGGCCTTATCAGGTGCTTCCTGAACATGTGCACAGTCCTTTATCCTGTGGATTCTCATTCCCCATTTGTTCTTTAATTTGTATTTATTATTTATTTATTTATTTATTTATTTATTTTTGGTTAGCCTCTTGTTAGCCCCAACTAGTTTCACTATCTCAGACAGCTGTAATGTTAAACAATTGCTACTGATTGTTTCTGACAAATGCCCTAGGAATATGGCTTTTTGCACAAAGCGAGGTTTGAGCCAGGTCAAATAAAGACAAGCTTTATGAATGGAGCTTTTCAGGGTGCTGCCAACAAGTCAAATAATGACAGTTCTCCAGGGAGCTCTAAACCCACTCTGTCGCCTCCAGGGGCTGCTAGTATACCTGTTTTTGAAACCAATGTAGTTAGTTATAAAATTGTTGCTGGTATACGAGGCTACCGACACTCAATAATTTTTCATGTCTATGGACTTTTTAGATAGTTGCAAGCCTTTGATTAATTTCTCAAGTTCTGGGAAGGTTGACTTTGACAATTTTAGCCAGTGTTCCCTTTTTATGGAGAAGCAGATTTTCTGCCATTCTGGAAGTGCTTCTACCAGATTTATTTTTGTCTTTCACTATCCTGAATTGATCCCCTCAGCCTCTAGGTATCTAAATTCTTGAGTACAGTATTTTCATCAAATGTCTTATAAGCAATAGGAGAAGGTGGTACAAAAGGCCATAGAAAATGAATACATAAGGACAGACCCTGATGCTTTTTCCAAGTATGGCTCCAAGGTCCTCTCCCATGTGTGGAGATACATTTGAAATGTCAAAGATCTGCCAATTCTTCATTTTATGTGGGAGCTAAATCTTCCGGATAAATAAAAGTGAAGTAGATTCAGACTAACTTTCCTACCAAAGTGACTGTGAAATCATGTTGTGAGCGCCCTAGAAAGCAGACTGTTTTGGTCTAATGTTCTTACATGCTAATTAACTTGAAAATGTGGTGTTTAAATAGAAGTACAAGAGGGAGGTACTGTGGAGGGGGGGCATTCACATTTGATAATTCCGCCTGGTGCACAGGTAATTGTTACCTGTACTCTTTATATAGACATGTTATACACACACATATACTCGCACACAGAGAGGCAGTTCTTCTTTGCAGGTTCAGATATGCTGGATGCTAGTTACTTTGGCTTAGGGCCTGCCTTATCAGGTAAAGTTAAACTGGTGTTAAATAACAACAGTTCTTCAACAATATGGTTCAAATTTCAGTTATCTTGGCATATTAACTGTGAGAGAATGCATAAAATTCCACGGTAGTTCCTTAGTCCACACATGTATGTAAATAACATGTGTATCCTGATCAGTGAGCAATCAGAGCAGTTCTTTCAAAGTCTGTCAGTTACTGCTTATTGCACACCTGTTATACCGTTGGTAACGACAGCAAAGTGCGCGGTTGTGTTGCCTCCTTTCTTCCCAGTGATAAATCCATTAGCATTGTATAAAAATGGGTAACTAAAACAGAGAATTGATCAACAAAAGTGATAGTGCAGCAAAGAAACAAAAAAAAATGACAAAGATGAAAGTGAAGTGAAATTTGAATGGAATATAAATGATATTTTAGAAAAAAATAGGCAACTATCAAAATACTGACACTGTCGTCTTTCCTGAGACTCTAGATTTGCAGCCAGAAGAACTTACTGAATATGAACGAGGATGAGGAAAATGGTTGTGACAAAAAGGATAAGGATGTCCCAGAATGACACATTAAAGGAACTCCTATATTTCACAACATTGAAAGCACAGAGGATTAAACATTGAAAGTGATCCAAACAGGATGCATTACCACAGCTCAGACAAGATGTTTGCTGGGTATTTAACAATTCTATCAGGAGAAGACCAGCACTATTCAAATTACTCTTGATAACTTTCCCTATGAAGAAATAAAAGTTCAATTATGAACGTTTGTAATGTTTCAAACTACAGGCTATTAAATGATAAGTTTTACTTTCCCCCCCCCTTTCATTTCTTTATAGGTTTACAACCATCAGTGAAGAGAGTTTGTAACGTTTTGACAAAAGTTTTAAAAATCATGGAACGATCTTAATTTTTCCCATTGATTATTAAGATAGTTTTGCATGGTTCACAGTCATTCTCACAGTTCCAAACAACTGTGCAAGTGAGGACTGCATATATACGCTACACGCATCATGTATATAATACCTATCATATTTATAGTATATATGTATACATGTACATGAATGTTTATAATATATATCACATTATAGTATGTATATGTATACACATACATGCATTTTGTAGAGATGCATTTTATGTAAACAAAATCTTCACACTTCACACTAGAACCCATAAATGAGGATTATAAACCATTAACTGGCAACTATACATTAAATTTTTTTTTTCTTTTTTCTTTCCTGGAACCTTGTCATGGGATTCTCTTTGGACTCTATACGGTGGAAAATGAGCTCCCATCGGCCGCTGGGGAAACTGAGGCACGCGCGGCGCAGGGCTAGGCGGCGCCAGTAGGCGGGGGCGGTGGCCCGGCCACTCCCGCAGCTCCGGGAGAGGGAGTCCCGCAAGCCCTGCCGCCCGCCCGGGACGCACGCAGGGCTGCGCTGGCCGGGCTGAGAGGGCGGAGAGGGCGGAGGGGGCGAAGGGGGCGGTGCGGGAGGCGGCGGCGGGAGCGGCGGGCCACGCACGGCGGCGGCGGGGCGGCGGCGGCGGCGGGAGCGGCGGGCCACGCACGGCGACGGCGGCGGCGGGAGCGGGAGCTCCGGCCACGCGCGGCCGTATCGGCGGAGGCGGCGACGGCGGGAGCGGCAGCGGGAGCCGGGCGCGCACGGCCGCGGCGGCGGGAGCGGCAAGAGCTGTGGCGGCGGCGGATGGCCCAGAGCTGATCTATGCGGCGCTTGGAGGGGCTGTGTCTGCGGCGCCGGCGGCGGCGGCGGGGCCCTGCCCGCGAGCGGAGCGGGGACAAGATGAAGTACCAGAAATACCTGACGGTGCTGCAGATGGCCATCGGCGTCACCCCCTCCAACCGCGGCAGCCTCCTGCCGCTCAAAAGGAAGCTGTGGTGAGGGCGCGGCGGGCGGGGGTCGGGGCCGGGGCGGCCGGGCAGCGAGGCCGCCAGCGGCCGGGCCCGACGGGCACCGAGAGCGGGGCGCGCAGCAGCCATTTCGGAGCCCGTGGGGCCGGAGCGCGTGCCGCCGCGACCCTCGGCTGTGCCTCGCGACACGTAAAGCGGCACGCTGCGGGGAGGCAGGGGCGGGGACCCGGCGGCTCGCGGGCACCCGGCACCGGTCTCCCGCCCGGGACTGTCCTTTCAGCCCTATCCCCGTCACTTCAGGCTCAGAATTTCCAGCCAGGCTCCCATGGAGGCAGCCAGCAATTTATTAGCTCTGTTTTGCATTTTCTGTTATTTCTCACAATCCATCTGCCGTGGGTACAGAGTGAAGGGCAGCCGCTCCCACCGTAAGGGGAGTAAGTTGCGAGATTATAATTGCATTATCTGGGACTACGTTTTATCTGCATGCGTTCCAGTTCCTCTGACCTGGAAACTGTTATGGGGGGAACGGGAAAAGATCGCCCTTAAAAGAAAAATGTCTGGAGGTTTTCCAGATCTGGTTTGCACAGTTGATTATCTATCGGATTGTATTGCATTTTATTGGCGTTTAAATGTGGCATATGGAATCCCCGTGGGCTGCCTGGGCATTCCATCGCCTCGAGACTGAAGTGTAAGGTTCTGTCACAAAAGAAATAGTCCAGGAAAGGGATGGGGACTATAGAAAAACTATGCCAGAAATTTTGGTGTTCAAGTGGCTATTTTAATTTTAAAATTTGTGGTCAGTGTGGTTCATAGAAATTTACTCCAATTTTAATAGAATTTAATTTCAAGGTTATAGAGAAAAGGAAGTGAGGCTACTTTTAGCCATTCGAGAAAAGTAGTTTCTGCTATCTAAGACAAAATGAAAGGGTGATCCAAGGCATAGAAAGATTGAGCAACCAAGAAAAAGAGTTTTTTAAAAAAGAAAAGAATCCCAATAACGGGGAATTTTGGAGGTAAGACCAAAATGTACGGGCAGTGAAGTTCAAATTTCAGCTGTGCCACTTACTGTGTGACCTTAAGCAAGTTACTGGAGTATCTGTTTCTTGGTGTGTACGGTGTGAATGATGCTATCTATGTCATGGGGTCATACCCGGATCAACTGAGATACTGAATACAGAGTGTCTGCCACTATGCCTGGCTGAATGTGTGCTTACTGAATACTAGTGTCTTCCTCCCTGGCCCACTTCCATGTGTTTTAAAAAAGAGAGATTTATTCTGCAAAAAATATTTTAATTTGATGAACAGCAAGTGACAGCACATCGAAGACTAGGCGGGTAAAAGTTAGCAGTAATTAAGAAATGTCCTTTGAAAGTGCTCAGTGAGTAGAGTATGTGACTCTTGATCTCAGGGTCTTGAGTTCAAGCCCCATGTTGGGTATGGAGCCTCCAAAAAAAAAAAAAAAGAGAGAGAGAGAGGAAAGAAAAAAAAGTAAAAACAAAAAGAGGGAGAAGTCTGTGGAAGCACAGAAAAAGATTTTAGCAAATATGTGAAGACTGTGTCACTATTGCAAAGCAAGAAGCACTAACATTTGAAGATGGCTTTTCAGATTGATGGTGTATAAGAAGAAAGAGGTTAGCGTGAACGGTCTTACCCCCCGCCCCCACTCTGCTTTTCTCTTGAGCACTGACCAATATCTAATGCGCTTCAGATCTTACTTAATTTTCATACCTCTTACCTCTCCCCGCCCCCCCAATGGAGTCTAAGTTGCATGGGAGCAAGAGCTTTTTGTCTGTTCAGTTCATTACTAAATCCCCTGTAACTGGTATCTGGTACAACATAGGTTCTCAAAAGATACATATTGAATAAATGAATTCTTAATAATGCATAACTGGGAAGGAAATTTTCTTGATGTTAAATTTAAAAATTAAGATGTGAGAATAATGTTTGAGGATCTGTTAGACATGAATATTAGCATCAGTTGGTCACCGAATCTGGAAACTTAGGTTTATTCTTTTTCATCAGTGGATTGCTGCTTCTGAATTCCCCAATACATTTTGTGATGAGAGGATGCGAGAAAATAAAATCCAGATAGTTTTATACTCTGGAGATTCATGTTTTGGTCAGGCAGTGAACTGGGGTCAGCATTAAAAACCACCTTACTAAGAGATGGCCTGGAAAAGGCAGGGGGATTTTGTTTAAGTTTTCCACAATCGTAAATGAGCATTTAAGAATATGAACTCAATGTTAAGCGAGTTTGCAAATACTAATCTAGTTTCTGCAATGGCAGAGTGAAGAGCATATGTTACAGAAACTCTATAGAGTGGACGGTACTTTGTAATGTTTATTTTGAGAGAGAGAGAGAGTGAGTGCACATGCATGCATGGGGCAAGAGCAGAGAGAGGGAGAGAGAGAATCCCAAGCAGGCTCTGCACTGTCAGCACAGAGGCCAATGTGGGGCTCGATCTCACAAACCGTGAGATCATGATCTGAGCTAAAATCAAGAGTCAGACGCTCAGCTGACTGAGCCACCCAAGCACCCTGAGTGGATGGTACTGTTAAATATAACATACATATCTAGTCCTTTGAGTTTTTTTTTTTTTTTAAGTTGAAGAATATTGTATTGCCTGATCCATCTATCTCTTATATCTTCTGGAATTCATTTTCTAGATAACATTTCATTTTGTCAATATCACATGGAGAATTGAGACAGAAGGCACCGTTATATAGCAAGAAGATACGTGGATATGGGTTCTGACTCCAGAGTAGTGGGCAGGAACCAATAGCAGACATCACCAATGGTTGTCAGACCTTGGGATGTAGTAGCTTATGGCTGTGTATAGGACATGAGGATGTACTATGATAATTGGGTATGGCATGTCTAAGGATTTATATGAAGATGCTTATGAAAGCGTGTATGCTGTCTGTGTTTCTCTCTCTTTAAATTTTTGCAGTCTGTTTGGAAAGACCATGTGCCTGCAAAGCCTATGCCAGTGTAAGTAAAGGGTAGGGTTGAAAGTTCCAGTGTTTTCACCCCACACTTCTATCTAGTTTGACCTTTTGTGCTCATCATCTTCCTTTTGTACAGTATCTTTCTGTCGTCCTCATTGACTCTGCAAATCCATTAAGGAATATTCTATTTACACAGCAACTTAAGTGGAAACTAAAGCAGAAAAACAGCCAGACCTGGATCAGTGGTGTCCGCAAGAACTCTCTTCTCTTTGTCCTCTTCTCCAAGAAATTTATGAAGTAGGACTGTTTGCAGTGTTTGGTTCTGAATCGTTACTGTTTGGGAGCCTGGAACTAAGGCCTGTTAGCTCGGCCTGAGGTGGGTGTGAGTTTGTGCAGCCTGCTTCCTTTGGGGGGTTTCTTTCTGTGAGTGTAAGTGATGAAAGCAGTAAGGCACTGTATTTCCCAGAGCCGCTGGAACAGTACCACTGACTCACTAGCTTAAAACCACAGAAATGTATTCTCCCTCCATTCTGGAGGCCAGAAGTCTGAAATCAAGGTGTCTTCAGAGCCACGCTTCCTTGAAGGTTCTGGGTGAGAGTCCTTCTGTGCCTCTTCCAGCTCCTGGAGGCTCCAGGCATCGCTTGTGGCCAAATCACTATCTCTCTCTACATCTTCACATAGTCTTCTTGGTGTGTCTATGTCTCCTCCTCTTCTGTCTCTTACAAGGGCACTCGTCATTGGATTTAGGGTCCACCTGGAAAATCCGGAAGGATCTCATCCTGAGACCCTTGACTTAGTTAGATCCGCAAGGACCCTTTTTCTAAATGGAGTCACATTCACAGGTCCCTGGGGTTAGGAAGGGTGGAGAGGAAGTGTACCATTCAATCCAGTACAGGTACCAAGGCCAACTCCTTGCTCTTCAGCGGGTGTGAAGCCCAAATAATTGTTACACCTGTCTATATTTTATGTGATGTGAAAAATATTTTCACAATAATTTTATTGTGGTCAATCTTGATTTTTGTATCAAGTGCTCTTAGGAATGTTTACATTGATCTTAGGGAGGTAAAGGAGTGTCATTTCCTTTTCTTCAGGCTTCTAAATATGTTTCTTCTGGTTATTTGATTCAGTAATTATTTATTTTTTATTTTTTTAACATTTTTATTTATTTTTGAGAGACATAGAGACAGAGTATGAGCAGGGGAAGGGCAGAGAGAGAGGGAGACACAGAATCCAAAACAGGCTCCAGGCTCTGATGAGCCGTCAGCACAGAGCCCGACGTGGGGCTCGAACCCACAGACTGTGAGATCTGACCTGAGCTGAAGTCGGCCGTTCAACCTACTGAGCCACCCAGGCGCCCCTGATTCAGTAATTATTGAAGGTCATGTGACCTCAGTTCACTCATTCATTAAAATTTTTTTTAATGTTTATTTAACTTTGAGAGAGAAAGAGACAGAGTGTGAGTTGGGGAGGGGCAGAGAGAAAGGGAGACAGAGAATACTAAGCGGGCTCCAGGCTCTGAGTAGTCAGCACAGAACTCGATACGGGGCTCAAACTTACAAACCTTGAGATCATGACCTGAGCCGAAATCAGACACTTAATGGATTGAACCACCATCCAGATGCCCCTCAATTTACTCATTCAAATAGTTGTCCAGTAATCAGATTCTGGAAATAAGAAGAGCTGCCATTCACTGAGCTTAGTACCTTCTGGGGCCAGCATAAGTGATTTCCAAGCCTCCTCTCATTAAGCTGCAGCACCCCTGCGAGGTAGGGGCCATATTTTCCCAGCTTTACAGATGAAGTCATTGACCTGCCCAGAGTCACACATCAGGTCTTATACCAGTGGTTGGGGTTAAAAACACGTTTGAGCAGGGGCATGACAGTCTAGAAATGAAGAACAACTGAAAACAGGTACCACATGGCTGAAAATTTTGTGCCCTCTAGGATGTTGTTTCTCTAACGGTGGCGCATAGCCCGCTCATGAGTCATGGAGGTTCCCCTGATGAGATGGGAATGGTTCCAATATCCAGGTCCTTCCTTATTTTGTTCTTTTACTTTTTAAAAATTTATTGAGGTGTAATTGTCATATGATGTATTACTTTCAGGAATACAGCATAATGATTCACTATTTGTATATATAGCAAAGTGATCAGTACAGTAAGTCTAATTAACATCCATCCCTTTCTTAGTTTCTTTAATGAGAAAATTATAGGCAATTATACATATTACTATTTACAAGTACAGCTAAGGGCCATTTAGATAAACCTTTTAAGAGAACCCTTGAGGTTTGTAAAGTCTGATACTTACAGACAAAAATTAGCATTTTACTAGCTTTTACTTAAGTGTCCTTCACAAGGATTCAGGACCCTAAAGTCAACTGCCCTTAGGCAACTGTACTTAGGCTCCTGTTCTTACACACTTATTTGGGGGAAAGATACTTTGCTATCACCCATTAGTGTTAATCTTGGATTGGCTTGTGGTGTCTATTGGTGATATTTTAAAATTAATATCTCATAGAAGAATTGTTAGGTGTTTCCTTTGTTGGTAGTTTGTTCTTGTGTAACTACTTTGTTTTTACCATCTTGATGGTTTTTGCTCAGTTCTTTGTTTTTATTGAGATATTTTCCACTAGAAATTAGAGATGGGCGAGGTAGATAAGCTTGAGAAGCTGTTTGTTCCAAGTGAACTGTGGCCAAAAATGATTGTGGGCCAAAGCTCCTGAGTTATAAACAGAGCGAGAGGGTGGACCCTGGGTTTCTACCTTTCAAACATGCCAGCCATGCCCACAAAAATAAGGTCCCATTAGGGAAGATATGAAGGTATTGGAGAGAATCAGAAATTTTCTCCCCAGTCATCCCCTAGGGATTATTAAATGGAACTAAGAATTAGGAAAAGAAAAACTTCATTGGAAGCTAAATGTTGATTTTCCCAGAGTTCAAAGGAAAATATCTAAGATGCTTGTATCTCAGTTACTAACTTTATTTTCCCTACCATCAAGGACCATTCTCCTAAATATTTAGAAAATGAACTCCAAAGTCTGGGTTATTCAGTTCATACCACACCCTCAGGTTGAAGAAGAATGGGACTTTGGGAGTAAAAATACTCCTTATACTCCAGATCAGAAAGAACTGTCCTTTTGGGCTTTTTGTATCCAAGTATAGCCCTTCTTACCTGAAATGTAAATATACCTCTGTATTCTTTTTTTTTTTTTTTTTTAAAGTAGGCTCCACACCCAAGGTGAGGCTTGAACTCATGACTCAGATCAAGACCTGAGTAGAGATCAAGAGTTGGATACTTAACTGACTGAGCCACCCAGGTGTTCCTATACCTCTGTATTCTTATGAATGTCCAGCAGAAAACTGTTTGAACGCAAATATCCCTGCCCCAGGACAAATATTAATTCTCAAAAACAGTAGCAAAACGGAGGAGAAGTGACATCTTAGATTCCCCTAAACCTCAAGACCCCTTCTACTTATCTATGAGTTAACATTCTATATTATTTTTTTAATGTTTATTTGAGAGAGAGAGAGAGAGAGCGAGCGAGCGAGCATGGGGGGAGGAGAGCACGAGCAGGGGAGGGACAGGGAAGAGAGGGAGAGACAGAATCCAAAGCAGGCTCCAGGCTCTGAGCCATTCGGTGCAGAGCTTGATGTGGGGCTGGAACCCATGAACTGTGACATCGTGACCTGACCCGAAGTCAGAAGCTTAACTGACAGAGCCACCCAGGCACTCCAACATTCTGTTTATTATCTGGAACTGTATTTATTCCTTTTCTTTTTTCCCCACCAAAAAAAAGGGGGTCTTTACTGAACCATATACTTTTTAACAGTTGACCTCCTGGCTTCACAAATATCTGGGCAAAACTTTAAAGTTACTGAAATTACTGGGTAGGAGCCTGGTTCTATGTATAGACAAGGCACCTTTGTTCTGCCATGTCTATGGGTGGGGTGGTACAGACCTGATATTCACCTGCTATACCCAATTCAGCTTTACTCCTTAGTAAATGTTTTTATTATGATCCTAGTGGGGAAGGGAAAAAGCCATCCTTCTAGTTATAGGTAGGATTTGTTGTTGTTGTTGTTTTCCTGTTTTACTTTGTCACTGGCCTTGGTGTTGCACTGGTAAATTTCTTGGCCGTAAATTTGGTGGATGTAAACTCTTCTCATTGGTTTTAGGTTTGGAAAAAAGGCAAATAGTGATGCCTTTCTAAGTCAAATGGAAGAAAAACTTGTGCCAAATGTCTTTGTCAAAATAGCTTATATTAATTTCATGTAATATGATTATGCCACATAATCAGTGCTGTCAAAGTTAAGTGGGAAAAAGGAGACAAAGAAATTTAAGACTTACACATTGTTTTACAACTATTTTTCTTTCACATATGCCCTCTTTTCTTAAATAAAATTCTTTATTTTCATGGAAGCTTTCACTCTGTAGAGAAGAGAAGAAAACTGTACAGCATACCACTTTTTAATATGGAAAATAAGGAAAGAGACATCATCAGAATTTTATTCTGGGAGGTGACTCGAAAGGTGCTCTCATTGGCAATTCAGTGAAATAGCAAAAATATGAATTTGAAAAGCCACAAGAAAAATAATAACAATCCGAGCAAACAACACTGAATGCCAACAGTGGACCAGCATTTTTGAGGAATCTCTGAAATGTACTTAATAGATAGGGATGAATCTACTGAGAGAAAAGCCTTGCAGGAACCGCTGCCCAGAAGATTTCTGCACAAAGAGAGGTTTATAGCTTGAAACAGCATCCAGGGATGGTAGAAGCGCAGGACACTTGGGGAATTAATCAGATTTGATGCACTAGGTCGGTTGACTGCCTAGCCTCACTAATTTGTGATAAGTTGTGGGCAGCAGTGTGGCTTTCTTGCTTACTAAAGCAGTGGATGTGGGCTCTTGGTCCAGAGAGACTGTACCTGAGATTACTACTGAGTCCTTTGACCCAGAAGAGAAGTTACATGTCCCAGCAGCATGTCCCATCTCCCTGCCAGAGTTGCCAAAGGCAGGCCACAGTAAATGCTACAGTGTGGAAACAGATGTTCTGGAATACAAATATAAGTAGACAGTAAAAATCACCAAACAGTTGGAGAAAGCCAGTATTAGAATTACCATACTCAACAAACAAAAGAACTAATCCCTGAGAAAATAGAAAAACCCTGGATTAACATGGTTATTTTCAGAAAGATGCATGAGAGTACTATATTAATAAAAAAAATGCATACTAGACTCTTGAGAAATTTAAACTTCATTCATTGAAGTGAAAAACAATGGCCGAATTGACAAAATTGAAAAGCAAGTTAGCAATCTGGAGGAGTAAGCTAAAGAATCCCAAAAGAACAAAGGGATCAAAAGTGTGAAAGAGAAGTTAGGAGACCTTGAAACTATTTCCAAGAAAAGGTAGAGCTTTTGGTAGGGATGTAATAGTGCTGGAAAAGAAGAGAAATGAAGGTGTGTTAAATGTCATTTCTTGTATAAGAGAAAATGAGAATACTGATGAACCCTAGATGTTGATAGAAATATTTCAGATTAAATATTTATGTATGTATGTATGCATGTATATATGTGTCTACATGCATGTAAATATGTAAATGTATGTGTATGTACAGTTAGCTAGAGTCAGAGTTGCCCTCATAAGATACATGACTTTGAAACTACTAATTGGAGGGGAGAAGGTCCAGGGGTGGGTAGACACTAAGAAAACTCAGTCATACTGAAAAGGTAGGAAAAGTAGGAAAGAAAAAAGCATTTAAATTAAAAAAACAAAAACAAATCAAGGATGCTTGGGTGGCTCAGTTGGTTCTTTGACCAACTCTTGATTTTGGCTCAGGTCGTGATCTCACTGTTCATAAGATCCAGTCCCAAGCTGGGCTCTGCACTGACAACGTGGAGCCTGCTTGGAATTCTCTCTCTCCCTCTCTCTCTGCCCCTCCCCTGCTTGCACTCTCTCTCTTTCCCTTTCTCTCAAAATAAATAACTACCAAACCAAACAGAACAAAAAAACCAAAATCATCTCTTGATTTCAGGTCAGGTCACGATCTCATAGTCATGAGATGGAACCCCACATCAGATGGGGCCTTCTTAAGATTCTGTCTCTCCCTCTTCCTCTGCCTCTCTCCCCCACTCCCTCCCTCTCCCAACAGTAACAACAACAACAACAACAAAACAAAAATAAAAAAAAACAAAAAGCACTGCAAACCATAAAAGAACATGGTAGGAATAAATCTAAACGTAGCAGTAAGCATAATAAATTTGAATGGATTAAATTTCTCTCAAAAGATGCTTATTCTCAGATCAGATTGGGTAAAAAAGGAAAGAGACGCCTGGGTGGCCCAGTTGGTTGAGCGTCTGACTTCGACTCAGGTGGTGATCTCATGAGTTTAAGCCCTGCATTGGCTCAAAGCCTGTTTTGGATCCTGTGTCCCCCGTCTCTCTGCCCCTCCCCCGTTTGTGCTTTCTTGCTTTCAAAAAAAATAAATAACAACATTAAAAAGAAAAAAAGGAAACAGTTCATCTAAAGAGTTAACAAGAGCTAAAGGTGTAACTAAAAGGAGGAAGGGTGGAGACAGGCAGACACTTGGAATGGTTGAAAATATGAGCACAGAGAAAGATAAGCCAAGAAAAGGGTAATATAAAAATGTAGGTGGAGGGGGCGCCTGAGTGGCTCAGTGGGTTAAGTGTGCAACTTTGTCTCAGGTCATGATCTTGTGGTCTGTGAGTTTGAGCCCCATGTCTGGTTCTGTGCTGACAGCTCAGAGCCTGGAGCCTGCTTCATATTCTTTATGTCCCTCTTCTCTGCCCCTCCCTCACTCACGTTTTCTCTCTCCTTCTTTCTCTCAAAAAAAAAAAAATAAATAAATAAACGTTAAGAAAAAATTTAAATGTAGATGGGGAAATTATTAGACAAAAAAGCATTTAAAGTAAAATCTTTATTTGGAACAGAGACTTAACATGATAAAAGGTCAAATCCTTAAAAAGATATGAATTATAAATATTAAGCCATCTAATAAAACAGATTTGAAATATGTAAAGGAAAAACTAATGTATAAAGGTCAGTTGTCAGATCCATATTCATGTTGGGAAACTGTAATTATAGGTCTTTTTTTTTTAAAACAGAAATCAGCAATTCAGCAAGACAAATATAATGAAGGACATGGAGAAGCTGAGTTATAAAATAATAAAATAAAATGATTAAATCACATTTCTATTTAAGAACAACTACCCCCGCCCCCAACAGAAATATTCTTGTATACTGTTGATGGAAGTGTAAATTGCTAAAGCCTTTTTCAAAGGCAGTACCTAGCAATACCTAGAAACCTCTGACCCTGCATTTTACTTCTAGGAGTCTTTTCTAAGTAAAAATATTGTATTTCTGTCGAAAGATGTCAAATATGTTCATTGCTTTATAATCTGATAGCAAACATTTGAAAACTAAATTAAACCCCCATTGGTAGGGGAGTGGTTGAATAAATTGTGATACACCTATACAATGGAATACTGTTTAGCCATTAAAAAAATGAAATAGATCTGGGTTATTATGGGAAGAGCCTCAAGAAATATTATTAAGTGAAAAAGTAAGGTGAACAATTTGGTCACTTTGCTGAAAAGTTTCAAAAGGAGATTAACATATATGTAGATAAACAAGAGTATTTATTTGGGATGTTATATAAAGAACTGTAAATGGTGATTCTCCTTAGAAAAAAGGATGGGGAGGGCCGCTTGGCTGGCTCAGTCAGCTAAGTGTCTGATGCTTGAAATAGTTGGTTAAGTGACTGTTAATTTCGGCTTTGGTCATGATCTCACTGTGAGATTGAGCCCTGCATCAGGCTCTGCACTGAGCGTGGAACCTGCTTAGGATTCTCTCCCCCTCCGCCAGCCTCTTATGCCTGTGTGTGCACACTTGTGCTCTCTCAAAATAAATAATTAAAAAAATGGGATGGGGATTTGGGATGAGGGGGGAGAGGGAGGCTTTACTTTTCATTTTTGTATCTTTTCGTACTCTTTAAATGTTATAACTATAGGGATGTGGTACTTTTACTTTAAATGCAGCCATACCTAAAATACTCTATTTTATGATTTTTACTCCTGCCCTGTTATAGAAGTCAAATTTACTTTGCTGTGTGTCCTTTTCAAGCAATGAGAGGCTTATTTTATCTCTTTCAGACAGCAACATCTTAAATACTACGTAAATATTAAGTAGGTCAGGAAAGTTGAAAAGTATATGAACATAGGATGTATACAAGCAGGAAATCTGATCATAAAATAAGGAAACTGATTTTGATAAGCCATACTTACCAGTCGGTCTTCCTACTTAAAACCTTTGTCATGTCTAAGACGATAATCCACTAAGCAGTTTCCTCTCAGGTTCCCAGGGCACCTTCTAAGGCTGCCAGAAGAAGTGGCACAGGAACAGTCGGACACATGAGTCTTGAGAGTGTGTTTATATATACAAACATGTATGCCGATGTGCATCTGTAGGTGGCTTAGATTATTTACCATTTCCTCTTATCTGTATTTTCTTTGTTCTGTAATCATGGTGAATTGAGTGTTGACTGTCACGTTTAAAATTTTAAAAATAATTTTCATGCTTAAAAAAGCATGCTGAACGGTATCTGTGGTTGTGTACAATGAGAGCTGACTTGCATTGGGCGTGCCAGGCACTGGGCTGAGTGCTTTATATAAAAAGAACTACCAGAGGAAAGCAGTCGCCTCCCAGTTACCTAGGAAACTTCAGTCTGCTTTAATTGCTTCTTTGATGGTCACAGAGTTGACTTTTAGTGAATCTTAATGTAGAAATGTTTGAACCCTGTCAAGAAAAATTTCTACACCAGCAGGATGCTGAGAAATACTTATAAAGGGTATCTGATGGGAGGTGCTCCTCTGTAGTTCTTAGCTTCTTGGTTGAAAAAAGAAGCATGAGATTTCCAAAGCTGTCCTCAAGTAAATACTTATTTCATACTTGAGAAATGTGTCTCCCTGTAACCCTAAAAAAATTAAAATTTTCTTCCCTCTTCTTTCAGGGTAACGCCGTCCTCTGAAAATCCGAATGGTGCTACTTCTAGCGTCAGCCAGGGAAAACCTTCTTTAAGACGAATCAAAGGCAGACTCCACAGAAGCAAAAGCCTTGATAGCATCGATTTCTGTGAACTCACTGTAAGTGGACTGTGTCAGTAATTTTTTCTATTTTTCCAAAGAATATGAAAATTTTGATTTCATTATTTTTATTTTCATAAAAACGCAACAGTCTTATTTTGTTATGAGCATTTTCTTCATAACGAAGACTGGTTTATCCAACAGGTTACTAATCAGAATGCTTTGTTAACTGGTATCTTTATGAAACATTTATACTAAATGATTCTGGTTCAGAAACGAAGATAAAGAAGTACATCCTGAACTCTACAGCAAAAATTAAATTAAGTTCAGTGGAATGTTGATGTAAATGTCTTAGAAAATTTCAAATCCACAGGTTCACATAAGTAGAGATCTAAGTGTTTGATTTACTCCAGACACCCAACTTCCTGGCAGAGCCAGAAAATAGAGTTTGCTATTATTAGGACAGATCTTGATTTAGTTAATGCTGGTGCTTTCTCTTCTAAGTGATTAACATTAGTGGTCATATCTTTTTTTTTTCTTTCCAGCCCTAGTGACATGGTTTTCATGTGGGTATGTGGTACATTCATGCATGTTTTTAGAGGAACACACGGACACTGTTAGCCCCCAGTGTCCTTTGCTATTAGTTATATTGTCTTAGTCCATAAGAGATACTGCAGTGCTATAAAGGACGTAGTAGAATTTTCCTTGCTGTGAGAAGATTTTATTCAAATTTATGTATCGTAGGGTTCGATGGCCAGTGAACAGATATTTAGGATGTGTAGTAGGCCAGATGTGTTCACTTCTTACTTCTTCCCTTTGAGCTCTGACAATTTCTGAATTGTAAAAGCACCATTGACCATACCTGTTTCAAACAGTGGTAACAAAGCCTTTCTTTCTTGAGGATGAAACTTCTGCATCTTTTATCTGTAGTTCATGAAAACAAAAGTTCAGTAAATGTGGATTCTCTATTTTTTCTAATAATTATTCTTATTAAAAAAATTATACTCATTTTTGCCTAGAAGTGTCCTTGACCTTTTTATCACACAAGACATCAGAAGGTGAAACATGACCGATCAGAAGACATAAGCAATAATTGAGAAAAGGAATAAAAAGACAGTAAATTTTTGTTAAGTAAACCTAACAGTTAAAATGACTGAAGAAAACATAATTATAGTTTAAAATATGGTGAATTGCTTTTCAAAAGTGAAACACTGAGTTGAGAAGCAAATTTGAATTACTCGTTGGAATATAAAAATGGAAATTGGAATTTCATCAGGTTCTTTTTTAGGGTATTGAACATTGTCATCACTGAAGGGTAGTCGAATAATTAATAAATTTGGCATGTCATAAATATGTTTGCTTGCTGAATCACAGTCTCTGTGGTTGCGGAAGAGGTTAAAATATCTGTAGAATGTGACAGACAAAAAGCTTTACTTCATGTAATACTGCTTTCAGTGTCCCAGAAATAGAAATAGCTTATTTCACTGTAAGGAAAAGTTGGCAAGTAGAGTTATCTTTTTATCATGATGAATATGTGTTAAAATTATTGATAATTCATTCCCTGCCTTATTCCATGCAAGAGTTGATCTGGCTCAAGTGAGCACATAGTTCAAGCAAGGAAAAAATAACACTACCCAGGTGCAATTAACATCTGCAGAATTAATTTCTTTCTTTTTGAAAGACTTTATCTCAAAAGTGAAATGTCTTATCATTCCCAGAGGAAAGAGATTGACCTTGAGGTTAAGAGAAAGAAGTAAAGTTGAGGTTTACAGAAGGTCCATTCCAGGGAGGAGCATGTGTTCTTGTGTAATAGCTTACTCAGCTTCAAGCACCATGTTTGTGATTGTCTACTTTCCGGAGGGTACATTGAAAGGTCATGAACTGGACTTTGGTATACTGACATTTCATCTCTTTCAGTAATGAGACTATATTAATTAAATGTAATTACAGTTGACCCTGGATGATTGCAGGGGTTAGATGCATCGACCCTCCATGTGATCGAGAATCCATGTATAACTTCACTCCCCAAAAACTTAACTGCTAATAATACCCTGTCGACCAGTAGGCTTACCAATAACATAAATAATCCATTAACATACATTCTGTATGTTGCACATATTTATATACTTTATTCTTAAAATATTATATACTTTATTCTTACAATAAGCTAAGCTAGGAAAAAATGTTAAGAAAATTATAAGGAAGGCAAAAATATATTCATAATACTGTATTATAAAAAATCCACATATAAGTAGACCCATCATTTCACACCTGTGTTCAAGGGTCAACAGTACTGCAATCAGGCTTTTTTACAATTTGAGTCCATTTTCCTCCTTAGGTTTTGCAGTAACAGGTGGTAGGACAGCAATCTTTGAAGATTTTTTAGATTCTTAGAAATTTTTACAATGAGCATGTTCCAGTTTTAGGAAAGCAATAAATTGATTTTCCAAACAATAAAGAAATTAAAAAAAAAAAGAGCCTAACAGCTTGGCTATTCCCACTGTCTACCATAAGCGATGGTAATTAATATTATAATATCCAAAATACATAGGAGCATAGAGCATCTTTGGCATGAAGATGAAAAGGATGTTTTTCCCCTCCACTTTTTTTTTTAAATTTTTTGTAGTGTTTATTTGCTTTTGACAGAGAGACAGAGTGTGAGCAGGGGGGGGCAGAGAAAGAGGGAGATACAGAATCTGAAGCAGGCTCCAGGCCCTAAGCTGTCAGCACAGAACCCGACGCGGGGCTGGAACTCACAAACCATAAGATCATGACCTGAGCCGAAGTCAGTGCTTAACCGACTGAGCCAACCAGGCACCCCTCCCCTCCACTTTTTAAATTCTGTCTTTTTAAAAGATGGAAGTGCTACACTTAAAAAGTAGATTAGAAAAGAGTCTCATTGGGGTGCCTGGGTGGTTCAGTCGGTTAAGGCTCAGGTCATGATCTTGCAGTTTGTAAGTTTGAGCCCACATCAGGCTCTATGCTGACAGCTCAGAGCAGGGAGCCTGCTTCACATTCTGTGTCTTCCTCTCTCTCTCTTTGTCCCTCCACAGCTCACACTCTGTCTTTCTCTCTCTCAAAAATAAAGAGTAAAAAAAAAGAGTCTCATTGGGAAGTGAAAGGAATTCAAATCTGGTTCTCTAACACAGTTGACTATAACATAATTGTGGACAACCACATTTTAAAGCCTCAACCACAGTGTCTAAAGGACAGTTATTTGGTAAATGATGTTCAATTATACAGGAATAAATAATTCTTATCCCCTTTAGAAAATAGTTTAGCCACTGTAGATATCTCTAGTTCAAAAATGACTGAAAAGTTTGTTATACACTATTTTAAAAATTCGTAAAACTTTTTATTAGATGTATGGCTTCCTTTGACTTGCCAAAGTAACTAGAAAACCTTAAACTTGAATGACTTAAGCTTAGTGCATGATCTTGTGTCATGGGCACAGATCAAATTTGCATGACCAACAGAATAACATTTATGTTTTTATTTTTGCATTTTACTTTTAACTTTGCCTAAGAAAAAATACAATTTTTATTGTTTTTGGAAAAACATAGTAAATGGAACAGGAGGTTCACTTGCTATGCATTCAAGGTCCCAATTTCTGGCTGAGAAGCCTCAGGTTCCAGCTGAGACGGTTGGCTTTGGTCCCAGGCGTCAGATTGATGCCATTTCACTCCTGGGGAGAGGTGATTGTTTCAGCTTTCTCTGTGGGGATTAAATGGGATGGGCATTCTAGTTCATTTTGTAAACCCTACAGCATAAATGACTGACTTCCTAGCTCACTGAGGAGACTGGAATCCATCCAGTCTCACTGATTTCATGAGACAGTGTCCCAGAGATATTTGGTACAGTTTTCTTAGGCAAGGCCTAGACTGGACAAGTCTGTTATGAACACATGTTTTGCCTGGAAAACCTGAGCTTTTCTTCAACACTTTAATGGATACAATGCTCTAAAACCATGTGACAAGTTCTTTTTTTTCCCTCGTGGTAATAGAGTGGTATCTTGATAATCAATATGAAGAAGAAAAGTGACAATTTGTTTTTTGATTCATTTAATGTTTAAATGCTTAGCTATTCCATTTCACTCTGGTGTTATTGCCTGTTTGTCTTTTTTTAAGTTTATATATTTTGGGTGGGGGGGAGGACATACAAGTTGGGGAGGGGTAGAGAGAGAGGAAAAGAGAATCCCAAGTAGGCTCCAGGCTGTTGGTGCAGAACCCAACAGGGGGCTTAATCCCATGAACCATGAGATCATGACCTGAGCTGATATCTAGAGTTGGATGCTTAACTGACTGAGCCACCCAGGCATCCCTATTGTTTAGAATGATCAGGTTGCATTTATATTTCTGTCCTTTCCTCACTGTCAGATTCTAAGTGTATAGTCAAAACATTTTAAGTGATAATTTAAAAATTCAACAGATTGCTTGAAATTTTACAGCGTCTCTTGATTATACATCCTCCCTAAAACAGGAAAAAGGAGCCAGTTGAGTAAGATTCATTCAGTGGGGGGAAGCTATCCTGAATACAGACTTAAGCAATTTATTTCCTGCTTGTGGGTGTAAATCTAGATTGCTAATTTTCTCTTTCTGCCAACAGACAAATACTACAAAAAGTTTTGTGCACAATAAAGAGAAACAATGAACCAATTAATAGTTTATGGCTATGTTCCCTTAGCCTTGGATGAAAGACCATTTCAGTTGTTACTGAGTACCATTAGGTAAAAATAATACATTTCAAAATCTTTAGAGGATTTTTTTCATGAGAAGAAAAATATATGATAATAAGATATTATTTGGAGTATTATATTTGCATACGTTTCTGGGCCAATAAGTCCCATTTTATTGCTGCCTCAATATAAGGTAGTTGTATGGTTTTTTTGATTAGTGATTTTTCACATTTGGAAAGAGGTATGTTTTTCTCATGATAAAGAGGAGTCTCCAATTAGACCCATAGAAAATATGTGTAACCTATGGAGATATCAATGATAGCAGTTTCCTCCTTCCTCTACCCTCAAGACCTCCTCTATGATCTGTGGGACACTTAGGAGATTTCAGAGCCCTATTTTATAACTAAATGTCTATTTGACTTTGGACATAATCCAAGTTTGCTTTCTTCTTGGCATGATTGGGTACCTGACTAATGAATATGTAGCTGGGCACGACAAGGTGAGAAAATGGTAGAAGGTGAACACATAAAGGGACACTGAACACCTCATTACTCTGCCTCCCATTTTGTTGGGAAGGGGCCAGCCACTTCTCCCTTTCTTACTCCCCCTTGATCACCACTGCCCACCTCACCAGTTGGTATGAGAGCCTAGAAGGAATAGCACTGAGCATTGGAAGCCCCTTTTGCTGAGGGGCACAGCTGTTCTTTCCATACTGAGCTCTAGTGATGGGCATCTCTCAGTTCACTTTTACAAATCTGTAGGTCATTGCAGGTGCTGGCCCCAAGACCACCAGCACCTCTCCTCACTGTGCCCTCAACTCTTAGTGCATGTTTTGTTCCTGATTGTATCATGGGCTTCAGCTCATCAGAGACAGGGAGCATGTCTTTTATGTTTCCCTTAATGCTAAGTGTGTCAGATTTTATGACCATTAAATGTTTGTTGGTTGACTGACTGTTTCATTACTGTAGCAGCTCAATAGAGAAAAGCTTAGAGACCATTAAATGTTAAATTAGTTGGTGTTGAGAGAAGTAAGAGGAGATATAAAATAATGTAACTCATTTGATATGGAGTCAAGTAAAGTAACCAACTTAACTCTCTCTATTCACTTTTCTTTTGGGAAACATGCCTGAATACTAAGGAATAAGGAGGACATTTTTTGAGTAGCCAGAGTAGATATTGTGGTACCATTAGAGGTAGTGGAAGTGGTAGTGGAGGTGGAGGTGGTGGTATTGGTGGTGAAGGTAGACGTGATGATGGAGGTGGAGGTGATGGCAGTGGTATTGGTGGTGGTGGGGGGGAAGGCAGAGGTGGCGATACTGGTAGAGGTGGTGGAGGTTCTGGTATTGGTGATGGTGGTGGTGATAGAGGAAGATGTGATGCAGGTGGAGGCGGTGATGAATGTAGAGGTGATGATAAAGATAGGGTGGCGGAGGTAGATGTATTTACACTCATTATCACTAGTCTTTTGTTGAACCTTTTGAAAACAAACTGTAGATATGATGACCCACAACCCCTAGCTTTTGAAGGCTTTAGTTCGCCTAAGCAAGGTCATTCTCTGCTTAACCACCATGTAACCAAATCAGGAAGTCAACACTCACACAGTGATGCTGTTCAATCGGTAGTTCCCATCCAGTCTTCACTACTGTCCCAGTGGTGTCTCTCTTTCTTCTCTGGTACAGGGTCCCATTCAGGAGCATGCATTGCTTTTAGATGTCATGTTTCTTCCTTGACAGTTTTAAAGAATCCTCAACCCGTAGCTATTCAGTGTTTCTCATGACTAGATTCAGGTCATGTGTTCTTGGCAGAAACAAGGGGCCTGCCCTCACTAGTTCACCAAGCATCTGGCCTCCTTGCTGGCTTGGGTGTTGGTGAACTGGACACTGGCATGTGGTGTGGCCCACTCCCAGGCCTTCCTCAGGATATGCATTGCTGTAGGTTACATGAATCTACCAGAATCATCACTCTCATTAATTTTCCAAAGTGGGGGGAATCAGGTAGAGTTTTGAGGCTCTTCTGCAGAAGAAAGGAATCTGACTATTTAGTACCTTTAGGACTTCCAGAGGCCAATATGAATCCAGTTTGCCAGTTGACGACCAATTAGTCATAGATGGTTTGCCTTTAATGGTTATTTTCTTCATTAAACTGAATATCCAGTTATTTTTAAGGGACTCTTACAGACAACCTTGCAAAGACTGGTTTTTGAAAAGGTTATAAACACAACGGTTGTGATCTGTCTATTGTTGTGGGTATTGTCAGCCTCCACCTTTAATAGGCTTTTTGGATTGGTTCTGCAGGTCAGGTCAGAATTTTGTCTCTGTCTTGGACCTATGCCAACATCTTCCCTCTTGAGTTTCTTTTCACTACCAACTGCTGCTCAAGAAGTTTGTTGGCTCAGATTTTAGGCAGGATTTTATTCACCAAAAATGAAAGAAAATAAAAGCCTTTTAGAAACTTAGATCTTAATGAAAATAATAGAGAAATATTATTTCAAAAAAGAGAATGAGGTCTTCAGTATTCTGCCTTAACTCATGTTTCATAATCTGTTTTGAAAACAGTTCTTTGATTTTGCCTGCCTCTTTCTAGGGCTTAAGTTCCATCTTGCTGGCTGGGCTTGAGAGCTGCAGCCACTGTCCTTTCTCTCCCTCCAGCCACAGCCTTGCTTCTCTTCATGCACATCAGGGCACTGGCCCCACAGCCAGGACACATCCAAGCCTCATTGTTGATCATCTGGGACCCTTCTCCTTCATATATTGTCACACACACCACCACCACCCTCGCCTTGTCTGCCATTACAGTGGTCAGATCTCGTAGGCAAGCAGGAAGGTAGACAGACATATTGCACTATGAACAGTAGTGGAGGCAGTCCAAAGTACCTCCAGGGAAAATGGGGTGCTCATCTCGTCCTGGAATGGCAGAGAATCACAAGGCAGGTGCCCTCTGAACTGGATCTGACTTTGTTGGGTGGAAAAGTGAGAAGGAGGTCATTGGAGGAGAGTAAGGAATGGAGACAGAGCTGAGAGCTACCAGGGGTGTGGAAGGAAACTACAGTTTGTTCAGAGCCCTACAGGTCTGCAGAGATGCCCCAGGGTGGGCTGGGTGGGTCTTGAGCCCCCATTCTCCCTCCAGCTGAAGTAACTCTACTTCTGTTGTACTGGAAGGCAGGAGGGACACACAACATTTCTTCTGGTGGGGTGGAGGGAAATTCTACCCCTAGGCCGGCTTCGTGAACTAAGAGGGCTAATGCTAGAAGCAGAGAACACAAGTTCAAGGGCAGTCAAAAGTAGAGGAGTATGCCGAAAAAGTCCATGGATAGATATTAGAGAAGCTGAAGAGGGAGGTTTCTGGAAGGGAGTGAGTGATCCACAGATACATGTGGCCTCAAATAGCTAGGGGAGGGCAAAGGCAGCTTAGACCTGCCAGTGGTCAGAGAAGGTCATTCAAGGAGCAAGAACTAGAGTTTATCTCTTCCTTTGTTTTTTTATGTCGCGAGGAGGAATAATGTAATTTTTTCATAAAGTCACAGAACAAAGAGAGCCATCACCACTTCCACGGAGCTAATGTCATGGACTCAGTTAGATCACATTGCTGACAGTTACAGCCGCCTCCCCCCAAATTTTTGAGCAGGGCACCCTCCGGATGTTCTGGTTATGGGAATGAGCAGGCACAGGGGTGGGAAGGGATGTTTGGAGGTGGTTGGAGACATTAGCCAAGGGCAGCGGGTTGGGCAGGGAGGCCTAAAGACATTGAAAATACAGAAATAAAAAGAATATTTTCATGTGTACTGAATGAATAAATGTATGGAAATGATTCTGTATCTAAAATGGATCTGCTTCAGGTTCTCAGAGATGGTCTTTTTTATTTTATTTATGTTATTTATTTTTTTTTTATTATTATAACAGTTTATTTTCAAATTGGTTTACATATAACACCCAGTGTTCATCCCAACACGCGCCCTCTTTAATGCCCATCACCCCCTCTCCCCCCTCCCTCACGCCCCTCACCCTCAGATTGTTCTTAGTCTTTGAGAGTCTCTTACGTTTTATCTCCTTCCCTCTCTATGGCTTTTGTTCCTTTCCCCTCTTCCCCTCCCCCTGGTTTTTGCTTAGTCTCACAAAGTCCACCTATTCGTGGAAACATATGGTATCTGTCTTTTTCTGACTGACTTATTTCACTTAACATAATACCCTCCAGTTCCATCCGTGTTGCTACACATGGCCAGATTTCATTTTTTCTCATTGCCACGTAGTAGTCCATTGTATATATGTGCCACA
>PITB01016192.1:0-40709 GCA_004024585.1 Paradoxurus hermaphroditus
GACAAGCTATCTATCCCTTCCGACCCTCCACATCATTTACAATCTCCCTGGTCCTCAGGGTGGTCCTGAAAACCCAGAGAGAATGAAGACACCTGCCGTAAGGTCCACTGTGCTACCTGTCCCCATAGACACCTCCAGTGCTTGCCCCAGGCTACACTCCATGACCTGCTTTGTGAATTATTCATGGTCGCAGGGTGACCCTATTGCCGAGCCAGACCCAGACTTGTCTTCCTCCCTTATGGCTTTGCTCATGGATGGCTTTTCCAGATGTTCCGGCCTGTATCCTAGTCACCAGCAACAGTGCCTGGGGTGCTGAGAGTGCCCCTTCCTGGGGAAAAGATGGGTCCCTGCACAGAATCCTTCTGTCCGTAGGGGACAACATACAGAGAAGGAAAGAACACCTGTGAACTCCAAGCTCAGCTCTCTGGGAGCCCACGGGCCACCTCCACATGATGCAGCATCACCCCACTTCTCCATGGCATGAGGGAGGGCTCGAGATTGCCCCCACTCTTCCTACCTGGATGGTGGGTTCGTGTGCCTGCAGCTCCCCTGCCAGGCGCTTGTGTTTCCTCAGCAGGTTCTGAACACCCTGCAGGTCCCTCCCGTAGTCCTGGGAGCTCACTCGTAACAGCTTCTCCCTGGGACCAAGGAAGGAAACCCAAAACGTAGTTTAGACATGTGAGGCCATCCTAGAGGAAGGGTTTTCTAAGAGTGAGTGTGTGGATGGAGGGTGACGAGGTGGTAAATTCTGGTAACCACAAAGATAATTAGTACCAGAGGATTTCTGCAAAACTCCTGACTTAGTCCAATACAAACGAAAGCAACATACTGGGGGCACCTGGGTGGCTTAGTCGGTTAAGCATCCAACTCTTGATTTCGGCTCAGGTCACTATCTTAGGGTTCTTGAGATCGAGCTCTCCATCTGGCTCTGTGCTGACAGAGCAGAGCCTGCTTAGGATCCTCTCTCTCTCTCTCTCTCTCTCCCTCTCCCTCTCTCTCTCTCTCTCTTCTCCCTTCCTGCTTGTGTGCTCTCTCTCAAAATAAATAAACATGAAGAAAATAACATACTGATCCCCACTGTACCCATGACTGTAACAGTCTTCCCATCCATTCCCTTGCCTGTCTACGGGCACTTCTTTTCTTCTTTGCTCAAGAACATAAGCTAATGTGTCTTTTTCACACACACAAAAATTATATACACACATAGAAATGAATCCATATACATATACGACTTTCATGGCTTTATTATGTTTTTCTATTAATACCAATAATGAATTTAGGTAGAATGGGTATAAAATGTTAATACTACAGGAGTCACGGTAGTTGGTGGGGTTCCAAGTGGAACGTGTTTGAACATCACCACAAAGCAGAAGAAAAGGCTACATAGAGAAGATTATATTATTTTATTGTGTCTAAAGTTTTCTAAGATGTCCTCCATGCTGCCCTACACACAACACTTCCCTCTACCTCAGTAATTACCAGCGAGAATCAGCAGGTTTGTAGAAGAGGAGCACGATGAGGTAGGGTAAGTAGGAAGTCGGGAAAATAATTTGATTTACTAAGATTTTTCCAATTGTACTTTTTACGATGAAAGCAAAATTAGTAATGAAGCCATGGCAGGACCTATGTCCAGTTCAGCAGCACCTTCAACACACAGGATAAACGGGGAATGAGGACAAGGCCCTCATCAGCTGAGCAACTTGTAAAGGCCCAACTGTCTCATTCTGACATTGCACATGCTATGAACCTTCTATGAACCATGTTGGATGAACAAACATACAGAGTTTCTTAATTCTGTTCCCAGAATGTATGTGAATTGCTCCCCACTTCTCCAAGCCCATCTCCTTCTGCCTGCATCCAGCAAGAGAATTTGAGAAAAATAAAACCAACGTTAAATTTAGGCTAAGGCAAACATGATCAAGAAGTAATCCCGACTTTGAGAAACAATTACACATTTCATTTCAGCACCAGATAGGAATCTGTTGAACAGATCATCTGTTCTCTTGGATTATTCATACAGCGTGAGTCGGTACTACATACTCTATCCATGATTCCTCATCGTCTAGATCTTGGAAGAACTGGAACAAGGCATAGGCTTCCTTCAGTTTCTCATGGTGTGCAGCTGCTAAGTTCTGGACATTCAGGAAGCGCTCATTGACATTATTCCTTTCCTCCACAATCTGGTCGACATTGAAAGTCCCGCTGGAGAGCAGCTCAGTCGCCAACTCATTCAGGTCCTTGAGTGCATCCTAGAAAGCCCAGGTGTGCTCAATGAACAGAACAGCCCAGATTTTAAGCAGATCCTGGATTTTAACTACCACTGGTTCGTGTTCAAAGACTGAGTGGAATAGATTGCTTTTTAAGATAATTTGATGATATGCTCTTTTAACTTGGATTGGAGAAGGGTAAAGTGAGTAACAGGACTATACTACTTAAACTGTACATTTTGCCTTCTGGTGTTCTCCCCTGCATTTGCCCCCTCTCCCCAACTGGAAAATGAGTTTGAGTACGTGTGTGTCTCCAAACAGGACTGTCCTCTTCACAATAGTACTGAATTTGGCAGATGGATCGATAGAAGTATTCAAGAAGAGCTATGCTATCATAACATTCCTAGGCTGGTCAGGTCCGGAACGTACCCAGCCTGTTCTGCCTGTTCTCATTCTAACTCTGCCCTTCTAGTGATTTCATGAGGGAAAACCATCAGGTCCTAAAGATCTAAACCTAGCCTTTGACTTCTTGTCTTTTCTGTGCATATCTCTGCCACCAAATAAAATTGATAATATAAAATTCTTCAGTATGAGCCGGGTGGCTCAATGGGTTAAGGGTCTGACTATGGCTCAGGTCAGAATCTCACAGTCCATGAGTTCGAGCCACATGTTGGGCTCTGTGTTGACAGCTCAGAGCCTGGAGGCCCTTTCAGATTCCATGTCTTCCTCTCTCTCTCTGCCCCTCTTCCCCCCATGCTCTGTCTCTCTCTCCTTCAAAAATAAATATTAAAAAAAATTTTTTTAATTCTTCAGTATGAAATTAATACCTACCAACCTGTTTATCATTGCTCCCAAGACATGTATCTGCTTGATATTGGAATGGAACTGGAATTCTCCATAGAAATTCCAGAGTCCATATTTATTTATTTATTTATTTTTTTAGATTTAAACTTTTTCTTTTCTTTTTTTTTTTTTTAAATTATTATAATAGTTTATTTTCAAATTGGTTTACATATAACACCCAGTGTTCTGAAATAAGTCAGTCAGAGTCCATATTTAATTCAACTTCATTGAACATGATGTTCCCCTCTGTTTGTTTTTTGTTTTTGCCCTCCGTAAATTTGGAAAATAAACATCCAATTTCTTTCCAAGACCAGATCAAATATGAGCTTTGGAATATAGAGAATTTATATGCATGTATCATTAAAAGGTAGACAAGATAGCTTTAAGACCCTCTTTCTGGAGTCTTAGAATCTATAGTTTCATGATAATTGGTTAGCAGTGACCATTGTCGCAGCTGTGCAGCTCATGGATTTGACATGATTATTATCACGCTGGCTAAGGACACTAGTCAGATTTGGCCAGTTTTGCAAGAAAGTGTTCTCAAATGGCCTCCTAAGATGAGGGAAGAAAGTCAGAAGCATTTCCATTCAGCCAAGAGGACTGAGATTCCAGCCCCACTTACCTCTCGGGCTGACATCTCTGTCTCCAACAGCTGATGTTTCTTGAGCAAGTTTCCTGCCGAAGCCAAGTCCCTGGCCTGATCTTTCATGGCCAGCAGTGTCTCTGCCTGGAAATAAAGGAATATGTAGTGAAGCTTCCAGATGAATACTGTCCTTAAGGAGAACAACATTAGCAACCATGTCCTCCAACTTTCCCCAAGACAGTCAAGTTAAATCCATTTAACTGACCGCATTTATTAAGCTCCCATGCCCCCACCCTGCCAAGTGCAATCACCTCTGAGAGCCAGAACTTAAAGTCCTGGATGCCTGCGTTGAACCTCTGTTGGCGACTCGCCTCCTTGAGCTTCTGTCCTTTGTCAATTGTTTTCTCAAGCAGGAGGTCCCACTGTCTCTCCAGTTCCTGCAGTTGTTTCTGACCCAAAGAAATCTGGGGGTTACTATGGCCTTTCGGGTCTTGAGTCCTGTGGCAATGTGAAGGGCTATGGTAGGGGGGTGGTAGGTAGGGATTATTAGTCAAAGTCTGCCAGCAATTGAGGGCCACACATTTTAAGCCAGTTGTGCTTAATCTGGGTAAACAAAGTAGGTGCTAGAAGAAAGTCTGAAGGAAGGGCCCTGGGTCACTTACACAGACTGATGCCTACGTGGCAAAACCCTTGGCAGGAGGGATAGAAGATGACCAAGCCAGCATGGTATCACTTGGGCATTAAGTTTAAGGCTTTCTCGGAGTCTTGGGTACTGAGTTTGACCAAAGTTGTAAGATCTGAGCATCACGGTTTCCCCCTTCTTTTGTGAGGCAGCTGGAGGGAAGACCGTCGACCACAGAACACGCTCCACCCACATCCCTACCCACAGAAACTCTGAAGGAGGAAGAGGATTCTCCTCCTGTGCCTTTAGCCCAAACCATTCTGAGCAGAACCCTCACCTTCACGGCTTCTTCATTGCCATCACATGCCTTCCGCTCAATCAGAGAGTTCCCCAAGTTAAGGACTCCCTCCACCTGTTCAGCTCGGCCGTTGACCTCATTTTCAAAGGCCTGGTGCTTCAGGTATTTCCTCTGAAGGGAAAGCAGAAACTAAATTACCCTGTAATCTAGGAAAGCGAGATAGATACATTCTCTGTAAAAGAAAGAGTTAACGTTCTGTCATAACTAAGGTGGTGACTTCTGAAGGACCCACCCCTTCAAGTTAGACTTGGAAGCCCCTACAGGCAGGGCAGGGATCTCAACAATTAGGAAGAGTTTAGTGTTCCCTTCATACCCGGAAATCTGGGTATGCCAGAGTTTTCCAAGATTTCTATTTCGAACTTGCCTGAATGTTGGTGGGATCTTTGTAGGATTCATCACAGGCCGTGGGCAGCTTCTCATCAATCCATTCCTCCAGGTCCTCGAGGTCACGGTAGAATTGTTTGAGGTCAGCGTAGTTACCAAGTTTTGTCTGCTCAGCAACCAGTAGTTCTTTGAGAGCCTTCCATCTGGAGGAGGAGGCTAGATTGCTCTCTGCCCTTGACCTTTTGATGCCATATCCACTAATCTTCCCATTGGTCAACCTGTGCCTTCTCCTTTCGTTATTTATAGACTTCTATGTTATATATAACATAGGTATATATTATTATATATTACATGTTTTATTATATTGATAGGTTTAGTTGTAACATAATCTCATTATTTTCTAATATAAGATACAGTTGTTAAGTCAGGTAATTTTTTTTAGGTTATCTTTTATGCCTTTCATTCTGTGAATCTAGATCAGAAAGGTTTCCAAGTTCCAAGGCAGTTTTAGGCATTTAGAAATTAAAAGAACTCAGAGCACGACGCCCATCCTCCATGCTAGCCAAGAGGTCACTTTGCTCTATCTTCCTTAGCTCACAAAACACTTGCTCAGGCCTGACCTGTCCAGCACCTGTTGTAACCGAGCAGCAATCTCCTCCTTGGCATAGTGGTCATCAGCAATGAGGCGCTCTGCAACTTCACCTAGCTCAGTGATCTTATTTTCCTAGAGAGAGGAAAAGAAAAAAGGCCAGATACCTGGAGATTAGGCCTCCAGGGCAATCCCAGACTCCCTTCTAGAAAAGAACAGAGACACCCTCTGTGGCTTCACGAAGGGGAACAAAACCAGGGCCAGAAGGTAAATGCCTGCCACAAAGGTGGATTTTAACTCAACCAACAGGAAGACAACCATTAAAAAGAACTCTAAGATGGGCCCCTTAGTAACGAACTCCTGTAAAGAACAGACTCCTCCCATGGTCATCATAGAGGGTGAGTCCTGTGTTGGGTTAGCTGCGATGTTGGCCTAAGCAGTACATAAAGTCACTTTCAATCCTAAATGTTAGGTTTTAAAAGGCTGGGCATGCTCTGACTCCATGTGTGACTTGGGTAAGACTAAGCCACAATGCTAATAAGTTCCCCTATCTACTTCAGAGTTTTCAATAAGAAGCAAATGGAAATTAAAATACTTCTAAAGCATAAAATGACATGTATGTATTAGTATTTCTGTTATTATTACTAATAGTTATTGTTGGGGCTCTTATATTGGTTGTTATTACCTGGGCAGTGATTGTTTTGCCCAAATCATCTCGTTTCTTCATCAAGGCCTCCAGACTGTCTAAGGGACCCGTACTGTCTGATCTCAGGAAATTCTCACGTGCCATCATCCAGCTCTCGGCCTGATCACAGCTTCCACGGAACAACTAAGGGGAACGAAAGTAGAGGTTATATCCAATCCAGGGCGCCGAGGAAAGAATCTATCCCTCCCTTATGATACTGATATAAGAGATCCTGTAAGGTGTTTATATTCTTCTAAGAATCATTCATACCATGAATCTTAGCTATACTGGACATTTTACTCTTCCCTGAAACCACATCTTATGTTTTTAAGTAAGCTAGAGTGTCTATTCATATAGGCTCCATTCCCAGGGTGCCGTTTCCCATACGCTGTACCTGGTGGATGCTGGCTGGTTATTTCTTCAGGACTCTCATAAACCCTACCCTCGTGGTTGTCAATGACCTGCTCATACCTTCCCTCGCTGGTGATAATCACTCCTTCTTCTTTAGCCTCAACATATTCATATTTTTTGTTTTATTGATAATCATCTTACTGTGCTAGAATGGTCGGTCTACAAGTCTAATTTCACTATTTAATAAAAGGGACGTTATCTTACTAATCTTTCTGTTTCCAGGGCTCCACACACAGTAGAATAAGAATAAGAATCAATCAGCCAAACTCTCAATCAATAAATACATTATAATCACCCCATCCCATGCCAGGAGCTGGCCCCCATTTTTTTTGGCTCTTCTAACAGAGATCAGAGTGGAGAACACCACAATGACAAGAATACAATGGCAGATAGTCAAGAAACATCCTTGTGCATATGGGATGGGCAGTCCAATGAAATGAGCACCTGGAGTAACTATGGACACTGGCAGAGAAGGAACAGACTGAGGCTATCCTGCTTAATGCTGTGAAGTTTGCTTTACCTGCAACTCCAGACACTGATTTAGAATCTTCTGGCGTTGATCCCAAGCTTTCTCCAAGTCACTCTTCTCTTGCCTGACTGCTTCAAGCTTTTCTTGAATTTCAGGGCTGTTATGGTGCTCACTTCTTATAAGTTCTGCACCGAAGTCTTCTAAGGCCTGGAAGGTGGGAGCCTCGGCCTCCATGTCTTTATAATGCCCCTGTGTTGGAAAAGGGAAGAGACTGGTGACGCCTGTGACATCGCATTAAAGTCGTAAAATGAGGGAAGGTTGGGAGGTCATGTGATCAGCGGCTGTGGCTGTTGTACCCATACCTGGTGTCGCTCCAGCAGGATCTCTGTGCCAGTTAAATCCTCACCCAGCTCCTCTGATGACACCATGCCACCAATGCCACTCATCCAGTTCTCTAGGTCCCTAGAGAAACAGATATATCGGGATTGACAAGACAACCTCGCAACTTGTCACAGGGCTATCTGTCCTTGGCTTTTTCCTCTCTAGAAAACATTTCCAGAGAAACACTGTCCATCTGTCTTTCTCTGTTTTGTAGGTATTAGTTTTGTTTACACTGTTTGACTTAATACTGGCAATCCCCCATGTTTGAAAATGTCTTCACATATATTATCTCTTTCAGTTCTTGCAATAATCCTGTAGAAAATTCTGGGAACTGTTTTGTTCTCCGTTTGGAGATGAGGAGGTAAGCCTAGAAAATGTAAGTGATGTTCTTACGTAGTGTGAGTAAAAACAGACACCTGGACTGGAACCCAGACACTCAAATCCTGGACTGACGCATATTCCCTTACTCCTAATGATTCTTGTCCCTAAAAAGTAGACTCTTTGGTTTAAAGATCTACCTGACAAGGAATCTCAAGGAAGGCATGTCTTTGCTTTTACTCGTATTCCTAATAGAATCCAGTATGTGCTCTGCCAGCGCTCTCTCTCTCTCTCTCTATGCTGTCGATGAGACCAGGGACCATTTCTTACTCTGACAGCAGTCAAGAGATATGACAAGGAGAGCTAAAGTCCATTGCCCCAGAGAGTAATGTCAAGTGACAACATCCTGACTAGCAATTCTGTGTGATGCCCAAATTAAGAATCACATAGAGTGTTCTTTCTCTTGTGGGAGAAACAGCAAACATCCACTCTGAGGCAGAAGGGTCTTTTCTTTTGAAAAATCATGTATTCACTTAGTCAAACAACTAAGTTTCACTAGGTGCTTATTAAGTACCAAACATTGCAGAAGAGACATATTTGTGCCTCCTAGGAGCTCACACTGTAAGTTGAAGGAAAAAAAACACAGACACTAACACCTATTTTTTTCAAAAATAGCCTGCAAAGCAAAAGGGTCATATAGAGGCAAAATCAGGTCAGAGTTATTCGGACAGGGGGAATATTATTTCTGCATATTGCAGAGTAAGATTTTGTAAAGAGAAGGAGGCAGCATTTGACTTGGAATCTGAAGTCAGAGCAGAATTTGTATATACAGAGAGCTAGGAGCACATACATGATTTGGGCTGTGGTTACGGATGCGATTTATTTATATTGTATGGAAAGTGATAGCTTTCCAGAGATTCTGAATTGGGGAGAGGATTGCAAAGTGCCACTGCAACTATTTACCAAAACTTGGCTCCTTTTTTTTTTTTCTCGAAAGTATTACATTGTGAGCTACTACTTCCTGGATCCTCAATTCCAAGCGCTCCTCCCAGGAGGCTGATGAGACGGGGCAGAACACGGGAACTGTTTCGCAGATAGAGTGTATATTTGCTCAACTATAATAATGTCTCGACTCTCCAGCAAGGCGGTGGAAGTTCTCTAGGGTTCTATCTCAACATGTCTCAGCTTATGTCTTGATACTTGTCTTGAGACCTCTGACCTGCAAACCTCTGCTCCAGCTGCCCCTACTCTATGAACATGGTACAACTTTCCTGTCCTTGTGCCCTTGTTCCCTAGTTCCATGCATTTGTTAGGATGCGTGTTTGGGCTGTATTGTGTTCTACCAATGTTATCTGTGCTCCTCTCTGCCCTTTCCAGTAGAAAGAAAACATCCACATTCTACAACTGCTGACATGGTACCCTGTATACCATACACGCTGCAGGCTTACTTGATTTACCTAGATGGTGTCACATTCCTTCAAACTTCAGTCTCCTATGGCTAGAACTACTGAGCCAGAGTTTTTTGTGTCTCCCCGGAGGTGTGATCTGGACGCGGACACACCCTCCAAACCAGCCGTGAAGAACAACTATACTCAGACTGCTCCTGGAAGGTCTATGCAGGGGCCAGACATAGAAACTGTTCGTCCCGCCTGGCAAAGTCTGCCTCTGGAGCTTTACCTGGCTCTGTTGAGGAACATGTAGAATTTCCGGGCCTCATTTAAGTTGTGCTTACGGTCCTCCGTGCACCCTAGCAGGTCGTCCCAAGCTGCCTTCAGCTCCATTCCCTTGTTCTGCAGGTCACCAGCAGCATCCGGGTGGGACTCACTGAGCCGCTCTGCCGTCTCCCTCAGCATGGTCACCTGAGGAGACGTAAGGACTGAATCTCACCAAAATAACACTTCTGAGGCCCGGCCCCGTTCACTCCTCAAATAAACGTCAGTGAGGTCAAGAATATCTTACTACTTCATAAAATAATGCCAACCCTTTTGGTACACACAATAACTCCCTGAAGTAGTCAAACTTGACATTACCATTCCTTTTAAGATAAGAAGGTGTCAGTTAAGTGACTGCTGGTTAGTGGCAGCATCAGTTTGGAGCCCCCAAGGGTCCTGACTTTTAATGTGAAGATCTTTTTAATATGGACATTATCTGGGCCTTTTTTCACTCTGCATGATAATGCCAAGCCACGTGATGCCCTGTATTCCAGAGTGCACCTGGCAAGTTCCAGAGCTTACTTTTAGGTTGGGGTGGGATTAAGTGCTATCAGTTCCTCACAAAGGAAACTGTATCATGCTTGGCCCAGGCCATCCTGGGCTTGGCTAGTTCTCCCTCCGTCTGAGGCTGTGGGCCTTCCGGATGGTCTAGGCACCTGGAGCCCACCACAGAGGTACTTGGACAGTAGAGGTCACTGCAATAATCTTTTCCCTCTGTGCTCATGGTCCCGGGCGTGCCCTTTTGGTGCACCTGCTGTAGGCACAGATTTAAGAGCAAGTATGAAGCAAGATAAGGAGAAGTATAAGAGTGAGGGAGTGGGGGATAAAAGCAACGGAGAAGGCACGGAGAGGGATAAGTGAGAAGAGGAGGCACTGGGACAGTTTGGGAGCACACATCTCACCTTCTCTCCCAGAGGCATGAGGTCTCTCTCAAAGACCTCATGCTGCCGCTGAAGGGCCTGAACGCTGAACAGGTCTGAGCCAGGATCGGCAGCCCTGAGGGCCTGGAGCTTCTTCTCAATCTGCTCCTTCGTGTCATCTGCTTCTCTGGTTCACGAGAGGAAAGGACTAGAGTGAGAGCGGATTCCGCGGGCAGACCAGCTGGCTCCAAGGAAGCCACTTCTACCGTCACCCCAGTCACCCTTTCTGATGTGCTAGAATGTAGGCTCATTGGACTGTCCCAGCAAATACCTGAGGCATAGTTACAATTGCCATTCCCATTTTCTGTAGGTGAAACTGACCCGCACTGGGGCCACTCTCTCAAGGTTATTCCACTGCCACACGGAAGAGGCTGTTTGCAGCACAAACACATCTGGCCTGGCTGCGGAGTACACACTTGATTGATTCCTGGCTTTCCACCTTCGGTCCTTCTAAGCAGCCAGACCCACCTGCATTTCCTTTTCTCTTCTCTGAATGCTCAAAAATACATGTACACACGGTGAAGGCATTTGGTTACCATTTTGTTTGCTTACTCACCTATGTGAGATTTGGAATCAGAAGTAAAAAATGGTTGAATCAATAGTCAGAGCCGACGTGATATCTCTTGCTCTCTGCTGTCTACTGCTAGTTCAGAAATGCAACGACTTAAACCTCTTGGTTCTACTCCACGTTCCATTAACTATCATGCAACCTGCCAATTATGCACCAGGATCCAAGCCCGGGCACTGGAAAATTAGAGTTCCTTGTCTGGGAAGACCCCATGTGCCAAGTCAGAAATCTACTACCAAGACGCCCGACCCCCCTCTCAGCTCTGTCTCGGGGGTGTTGTACTGACGGCTATGCCCCTCCTACAGTCCTTAGACTTGGGGGCCTTTGAGTGGATTCTAGAGCAGCACTGCCCCTCGGGGTTACCTCCTCACCTGTGAAACACCTGGACGGCATGAGCGCTGCCCAGCAGCTGCTGCTGCTCCTCCGCAAGCCTCTGCAAGGAGTCCCAGCGACGATTCAACTCCTAAGAGAGGCAGATACAACTGGAGTCTGCTAGAAAGCTAACTCACGGAGCTCAGCGTTGTCCAAAGACCAGATGAGGCTTGCATCAGGGCTGTTTCCACACGATCTCTTCAGAAATTGCGGAGGTTTCTGTCTTTCCCGGATAGTTTGAGCTTGGCCCTCATCAGTGCAGTTAAGGGATAATTTTCCTTCCCCAAATGATGTTCCAGGGTAGAACCATCAACCCTGGATCGGCAAGTGCTGTCTGCTGCTGCAGAGACTAATCGTGATCTCCAAAAGGTGAATGGAATATGTTGGCTTGGTAGTTAGCAGTTTTTATAATGTTTCTGCATCTTGGATTGACCAAGTCCAACAACCACGTAGAGCTCTACTTTCTATGAAGAGTAAGCAAATTATTCTTACGCACACCCCTTCTCCTCTCACTCCATGTCAACCACCATAAAAGAGGCAGAGAACACATCTTCTCTGGTTTATGACCACCCGGGGAGCTGGACTGGACATCCCACTCACGTCCATCAGATCTTTTATGGGCCCATAAGTTCCGGTCTAAACCAGGTCTAGAATGCCCCACCTCCCATCTCTCCTGACCTTACCTTTTCTCCTTCCTTCATCATATCTCTTTGGTGCTTATCTCTTCCACTAAGCTTTCCTGACAAACCCTTTTCTATTATCATAGCTTCTGATCTGCATTTTCCTTGTATTCGTGGATTTGGGCATGAATTTTCTGTGTTGCAAGTAAAGATGGAGGTATGTGCTACAATCTATAGATTTCAGACAGTTTAAATATATGCATTTTTTATCACATGCTTCATAGTACTTTATTTTTTTTGAATAATTTATTGTCAAATTGGTTTTCATACAACACCCAAATTGGTTTTCATCCCAGCAAGTGCCCTCCTCTGTGCCCGTCATCCACTCTCCCCCCTCCCACACCTCCCCTCTCCCTTCAGTTTGTTCTTAGTCTTTGAGAGTCTCTTATGTTATGTCTTCCTTCCTCTCTGTGGCTTTTCTTCCTTCCCCTCTTCCCCTCCCCCCCCTGGTTTTCTATTAGGTCTCCCAAAGCCTACCTATGCATGGAACCATATGACATCTGTCTTTCTCTGCCTGACTCATTTCACTCAGCATAATCCCCTCCAGTTCCATCCATGTTGCCACACATGGCCAGATTTCATTCTTTCTCATTGCCACGTAGTATTCCAGTGTATATATGTACCATATTTTCTTTATCCATTCGTCAGTTGATGGACACTTAGTTTCTTTCCATGATTTGGCTATTGTCAAAAGTGCTGCTATGAACAGCGGGGTACACGTGCCCCTATGCATCAGAACTCCTGTGTCTCTTGGGTAGATTCCTAACAATGCAATTGCTGGGTCATAGGGTAAATCTATTTTCATTTTTTTGAGGAACCTCCACACAGTTCTCCAGTTTAAATATATACATGGTTGGACCATTGGAACTATTGTCTTTGACTTTTTCTGAAGCCAGCTTTATACCTTCTGGCTGTTCTGGCTGATCTGTGGAATATGACGTTGAGTGTATTTAAGTGAAATATAGACCGCCCCCCACCCCCAGACCTCAACCTGGCAGTGAGGAGAAATGGAAGAAGCTTCACTTACCTGACGTATTTGAGCTCCTTCTGGCGTTAAAAGCTTTTCAAATAGAAGATCGTCTGCCACCTTGTTGATATCCCTCAGCCGAGGCTCATTGGCCTTCAAATCCTGTGTGGGAAAATTGGTCCAAGGTGGTATATATCCCCTTCTCAGGAATCTTCATACCTTCCTGTCCATCTGTGCCCCAACTTGATTAAATATTAAACATATTGCTAACCTCACTTGTGATGACAAGAAGATACCCTCCAATCTGCCACTAAGAAGATTTACCTTTAAACTCCCTGACTTTCAGTGGCTATTGAGAACTTAGCAAGGGAGCTGCTATTCTTCTGGAGTGTGGAGCACATCCAGCTTCCTACATATCTTAAAACTCTCTCCTGGTTTAAATGACGCCATTGGAGGGGTCTCTACTGGAGCCACATTCTGTGCTTTCCAACCAATACTAATTCCTCTGCCTTCTACAGAATTTCTCAGACTAAGCTGCCATCTGCTTGCATCAAGTCATGGTATAAGAAACCACTCTGAGGACCTCCGCACCATGCCTTTGGGGACAATATCATCCATTACATTGTACAAAGGCCTCTATGAGCTTCCTTGTGGGAGTTCTTTATAATTTTGTCCTTGCCTCCCTTCCTTTCACTGTCCTCTTTTCTTTTTCCTTATGTATTCTGTGTGTGTGTATAAGCTCTATAATCCCTATCTATCTATCTAGCTAGCTAGCTATCATTTATCTATTATCTATCTTTCTAGTCTATTTATCTATTCATATGTCTGTGTATATATCTATCTATCTACCCATATGTCTACCTATCTATCATCTATCTATCCATTAGCTAGCTAGCTAGCTAGCTAGCTATCTTCTGTCCTTCTATATGTCACCTTGAATTTTATGTGGAAGGCATCATATGAAAAAGAAAGGAAGCGAGAGGCTTATATTCACTGTTAGCTAACATATGGAATGAATCTGTGAGAACAGGGGATGGAGGGTCTTAGATAGGCAGAAACTTAGAAACTGTGTAGCTGTAGGGGCGCCTGGGTGGCTCAGTCAGTTAAGTGTCCAACTCTTGATGTTGGCTCAGGTCATGATCTCACTGTTCGTGGGATTGAGCCCCATGTCAGGCTCCGTGCTGAGAGCTCTGGAGCCTGCTTGGAGTTTTCTTTCCCCCTCTCCCTCTCTCTCTATCCTTCTCTCTCTCAAAATAAATAAATAAATAAATAAATAAAAACTTTAAAAAAAAAAAAAGAAACTGTCTAACCATAAAGTCGGGTTGTCCTTCCCACCTTCCCACCCCAACTTCTGCCCATAATTAGACCTTCCACAGAGTCCTACAGCTTCCCACCTCAACTTGAGCTCCCAGAACACAGCGCAGTGAGGGGCAAGTGCTGAAGAACTCAGGGAGACCAGCTGTCCCAGGAGGGTCTGGGAGCAGC
Organism: Paradoxurus hermaphroditus; assembly: GCA_004024585.1. Classification (NCBI taxonomy): domain Eukaryota; kingdom Metazoa; phylum Chordata; class Mammalia; order Carnivora; family Viverridae; genus Paradoxurus; species Paradoxurus hermaphroditus. The sequence goes on from PITB01016192.1 coordinate 14,495, forward strand.
AGGGACCACAGGCGGCAGAGTCATGGTCACCAGTCTCCCCTGTATTTTCCTTCCATCTTCAATACCCAGGGAGAGACTTGAACTGGGGGGACCCTCAGCAGCAACCAGCTAAAGGATTATTTAGCAAATGTGACGTTGAGGAACCACTTCGGAGCAGGTGCGGGATAAATGGAAACAGTGGTCACCGTCGGAAAGCCGTCCAGCGGAGACCGTCGCTCGTCCTCACCGTTTGGAACTCGTCGAACTTCTTCTGCAGCTCCCAGACGTCATCCAGCTCCACGCCGGTGTTCTCCGCCTTTTTCTCCTGGATCCACTCCAGCATGTCGCCCGCCTCATAGGCCAGCAGGAACTCGTTGTAGCGCTGCAGGAGGCGGCGCCTGCGCTCTTCCGCCCTGTCGAGGAGCGAGCGGTACCTGTGCGACGGGGAGAGGGGGGCGGAGTCAGGAAACGGGGCGGAGTCAGGAAACGGGGCGGAGTCAGGAAACAGGGCGGAGACACGGAAGGGTAGAAGCCGGCTGAGAGAGGGAGAGTGGAGGAGACAAGAAGGAAAGGAGGGAGAATCAAAAGAAGAACAATGGAGGAGAGGAGGAAATAGAGCTGAAAGGAAAACAACATTGAGAGCAGAGAGAGACACACACACACAAGGCTCCATTAAAAATTAAAAAAAAAATGCCAATGTTCCAATAGTGTGACTGGCAGCGCCCATGCCCTACTCTATCGACTTGAGATTTTCACGTGCCTGTTGACAGCTGGGTGAGAAACAGCCCGGTAAAGTAAACAAAGTTCATGCGTAAATAGAAAGACCTTCAGTAACCCTCAGAATGCTGGCTGGGGAGTCGGAAGATATGGCTCTATTATCTGACCTCGGGCAATTGACTTAATGGTTCTGGGGTTCTTTTCTTCATAGACAAACGAAATGTTCGAAGGACCCTAAATTTACATTCAGCTCCTAGGATCTGTGACTTCACAATGGCATCTCTAACCTAACGGCTGCAGAGTCGCGAGCAGTGTCTTTGCCCATAAGAAACGATTAGCCAAGTACTGTCCGGTTCTGCGGCCTCCAGAACTTACTGGTTCTCAATCTGTTCTTGGCGCTCGGTGATGCTGCCTGGTTCTTCTCGCCGCCGCTGAGGGAGCGTGGGAAACTCATCGTGAGCCAGTTTCCTGACATAGACAGCGGGCACAAAGCCTTGGTGGTCACCAGCTTCCACCTTCCACCAGTCCTGGAGACAGAGAGAGCCACACTCCTTCCTTAGGTCTTGGAAAAGCACAAATAGGAGAGGCTTCGACTCTCATAACGAAGCCTGTAGGCACAGGCACAGGCTGAGGGCAAGAGAAGCAAACCACTGCTTATGGCTGGCATGTAATTTTCACAGATGGCGAAGAAGGGAAATAAGGACTTGCAGGAATTGTACAAGTCATTGTACAATCAATTGTACAATTGATTCTTCTGAAATCAAGGAGCTTGACGTGTGACATTAGGCCTTCAGCTATGGTGGAGGTTTTCAAAAACCAAAGACAGCTCTCCTGATGCTGGAGCACTTGGTCCATGAGGAATTCACAGAAACACCATGGATCCAGCATCAAACTGGGCTTCTTGGGGGCAGAGCATCCATGTCTGACAACAGTGCCCAAGAACGCCTTGTCCCCCTCCTTCTCCCAGAACACCTAAAACCTGTGCGTGGCCCTGAAACTCTCTTATGTGGATGCTTTCTGCTTCAGTATCACCCTGGTCCCCACAGAGCATTTTGGGGACTGTTACCGAACTAACACTCCGGAGTTAATGTCCTCGGAGCACAGCGTGGTGACGGGGAGAAGCCTGGGCAAAGACAAGGGGAGACTGGCCCCCAGCTTATTTGATCCTGGAATGTCCACCCTGCCCTCAGGGCAACAATATCCCAAACTCTCTTCTTTTCTTCCCAATAATTTTTGGAAATTATTAGACTGTAAAAAGGTTATGTGAGCTCTTTTGAAAAGAGCCAATATTTTGTTACTTTTCTCACAGACCTGTCTCTGACACATTACGGAAAGCCAAGTGGACAAAAGACTTCTCTTTTTTCAGGCTCTCCCTAACCCCAGCCATTGGTGTCCCATCACTAGAGCCACTGGCACAGAAGAGAGACAAGCAAGGAGCTGAGGAAAAAGGGACCGTTTAGTATCACAGAATTGCCATTCATAGCTTATATGTCTTTGGGCTAATTGCTTAAGCTCTTTGAGTCTTCATTTTGCTAACTTTAATTCGTCTTGTAACCCCAACAGATATGTACCGATCTTACACAATATCTGGAAGAAAGCTACTATTTAATAAATTATGGTGATAAGAAAGACAACAGTAGAAAGATGCTGGCCGACCGAAATATGGGTATCTGGCAAGGTCGGGAGAGTTGACTGTGGAAGGGCCATCTTGCCATAGAAGAAGAAGGCTGGAAGGGAGTCACCTTGTTGATGGAACTGAGCAGAGTTAAGACGTCATCTTTCTTCATAGTGACTTCTCGGTTGCTGCGGGCCTCGAAGTCATACAAAGCCACCACCCTCTGTTCTCGGGCAGCTCCCTCCGCTGGTGCAGCCTGTTGTTGCTGAACAAAAGCAGGAAGGAGATCATGTCAGACACCCGTTGGACCCAGTGGTGGTGGGCTGTCCCTGGGCTCACCGGAGGGGAGAGTCCTGGGCTGGAACCTCCCACATGGCTTCCAGTAAGAGAGAGATTGCAATGTGTTGTCTCAGAGATATTCTCCGCCCTGACACAGGAGGGGACAGGCAGGCCGGGGAATATGAACACAGAATGAATAAGCGAGTATGTAGTTTGTAAAAAACATAGTAAATGCTCTAAGCCACCAGTTCGTAAAGCAGGTAATAAAGGATTAAATGCGTCAACATTGCAGAAGATTGTTTGAGAAAATGAAAGATCTCTCATCACCTTCTCCATTTCCTGAGCCTCCACTGACAACCCTTCCAACCTCTTAGCCCTGAAATTATCATGTCAAGGAGATGTGAGCCTTTGTTTTTAGAGATGGGTGACCTACAGCACAGGAAAGGCCACGGAATTTCTTAAATTGAGACCATAAACTGAGATCAAAGATCTTATATCTCTCTTTAGCAAGCAACCTGCCCTCCAAGGTATTTGATTTTATATTGATTTATACCTTCGGCAAATATCATACCTATGAGAGAACGAGCAAAATACCATCCGCCCTTTGTAAGCAATGACTCACCCCTTCTTCGGATCAGAGTGGAGGGTGTATACCTCCCCTCACTGGCCCCTCTGGTTTTATATCCCTTGAGTACCGCGTGTCCTCAACACACACAGACACATACCGCCTGCTCACGTTTGAGCTCCTCCAAGCCGAGGACAGCAGGCACACAGGCCCTGTGCACACATGGTTACTGGGCATGTGCTGCCTGCGTCTCTTGCCTACTCCCGGCATGTGAGTCCGCAGCCTCTCCTTAGAAAGGCTGTTCCAGATGTTTCTGTTGTTCCTTTTGCTACCCCAAGGAGGTGCCCCCGCCGCTCTTCAGAGAAGCCTTCATTGCTGGCTCTGGCTCCCTGCCGGCGTCACGTTCTCCACCATTCGCATGTCCCATCTCCCAAATACACCTGGTTATTCGGTGCTCGGAGCCTTTGTTCCCATAGCTTATTGCCTGGAAAAGCCCTTCCTGTCCTTGTCTGCACAGTAAACCACCTTAAAAAAATAACTCGGATAAAGGGGTTCGGCTGTGAGGATCTTCCTACTTTCCAACACTCTTATTTCAGGAGTGGGGAACACTCTTCTTTGAGACCCTTTCCCCTGTTCCTATATCTATCATATGCACTTATTTGCTGAAATTTCTCATCTCCTAATAAATTGGAATTTTCCTTTATTTTTTATTCCTACTTGCATTGGGTAGACATTTAATAAGTGTGTAAAAAACAACTAAGAAGGAAAACAAGGAATCGGGAGGGACTGTAAGAATGATATGTAAAAAAGGAGGTAGGAAAGAAATAGGAATGGGAATATAAAAGGAAGGAAAATGGAAAGCAAGAGTATATCAATAAGAACGTGATTACAGGTAATGGCAGGAATCCCTTCTGGAGTAAATCTCTGTAAACGCTATGAAGAGGCTACAATTTCTGTTGATAAGGACCCTAGAACTTAGTATTTTCTCTGCAATTGTTTCCTGGTCATTGGAAGTAAAAGCCAGTAATAAAGAGAGTCGCGTGTTCTCCGGTGGGGTGTGTGGTTCCTGGCATCTCGAAGACTTCTCACCTGGCAGGCCTCTGCCTGGTCCCTCAGGGCTTGCATACTGTTCCCAAATGCACTCAGGTCCACCAGGAAGGCCTCGTGCTTCTTTAGAAGAGCCTGCATTTGTCGATGAGGGATCATTAGAATCAAATACAAGAAGAGTGCTAAGCATTCCTGGCGGCGTTGGGGCTATTCTTGGGGGTTATATCAGTTGTCCTAATTCTTGGTAAGAGACACTTTCCATTTATAATAAAGAGGTCTTTTGTTAACTCTAAATATACAAGTAGCAGGAAAATAGGAGTTAGAAGATCAACAATTTCGATATATTTGCTTAATCAAAACGGACTCAAAATTGCACAAGAGTTTTATCAACACATATCACAGCTAGAAGAGGGTGCTCCTAATGATGTTACTGTATAGGATTCAACATTAGCACCCTTAAGATGCTCACCACCATTATCCCTAGGGCTGAAGGTTTGCTAAATACTATACCAGCTTACCACAAGGCAATGGGCAAAACATGGAAGAGATTTATGACTCTTAGGGTACATGTCTGCCTGATTTTATTTCAATAAAGTAATTACAGTACATACATCTTAGAACTATGGTTGGTTTGTGAACTTCCAAGGTTAGCCTGGAAAGTTTAGGATGGGTCCGAGACAGGGATAGATCTCTGGTCATGCCTCTTTGGGGTTAGATAATCTTTAAGGAATCCACAGATCTCTGTGGGATCGGGAAAATGTAGTGTCCCTTTTGGGGTCTGTGTCACCTCCAAGGTTATCCCAACTGGTGAAGGCCAAATGTTTTTACTCTTGAAACCCCAAAGAATATGACAGAACATGTAGCTGTCCCGAGGTCTAGTACTATTTGGCAGGTACTAGACAATATTCACCCCCATGCCCGCCTTACCCCGGCTGCTTCTTCATCAGCCCCATAGTTAGTGTTGTCTACAATAGGCTCCTTCTCTTGAATCCACGCTTCTGCTTCATGCAGGTCAGCCAGGTACTGCTGGAACTGGACATTGGCCTCAAGATCATTCTGCCGCCTAGCTGCTCGAGCCTGGAGAGACTCCATGTTGTCATTCAAACTCTTGACCTTAGAGGCCACATCTTCCGCGGCGAAGTGCCCTATGGAGTAGTTACAGGAAGGGTGAGTGTTCCCCTCATTAACATCGCTATACTTCAATCCTTTGGGGGCCCTGGGAGAGAGAAAGGGAGGTAGGAGGATGCTACTGTGTGCAGTCCATGTGGCGATTTGTCTAACCTCCTGGGAACTGGACTGTCGTGAGAATCAACAGGTGTGAACGGAGGTTGGGTGGATGCGTGTGGTGGTGAATGGGGTGGTACCGTCTGTAATATAAGACCTGAAACAGAGTACCTAGGTGTGGGTCTTGCTCAGAGTTCCAAAACCATACATGGTCGGGAGTGAACAGAAAATCCAACAGATTGTCGCTTCTGCCCTGAAGGATTTAGTGCCACGGGAACACCCTATCAACCACAAAACAGGGCAGATTGCAAGATACGATGATGTTCTGACAATGGGCAGAGGATGGTGACTCATGAGAGAAGGGAAAGAAATGAGATGCGCCCCCATGCACGGAGCAGTCTCTAGGCTGTGCTGGAGGGTGAAGCCAAACAGAACTGCTGTCACCCTGAGCTGAGCAGGCACACCAGAGCTGGGACAGGCAGGACAGCCAGAGATCACAGAGCAGAGGGCTGAAGAAGGGTGCTGCACAGGATGGTGCTTCGGAAGCTTGCAGTGAGGTCCCCCCCCATGACTTAGACTGATGACCCCTTGCACATGTGTGGAAGGAGACCCCTCCAGGTGAGGACAAGGTGACTGCAAAGCAGGAGGCCCCAAGTCCCTGAGCCCACAGAGGGCTACAGATAAAGTCGGCGCCCACCAAAGTGGACCGGGATTACAACGCATGAGGTGAGTTCTCGGCGGAATCACACCCCAGTAGTGGTCCCACCTCTAAACCAGCTCCAGGATACAGTCTTCCCTGGAGGTTCCAAGGGGCTCAGTGGTTGCCATACCCAACAAAGAAAACCACACCGAGGTATACGGTGATCAAATTTCTGAAAGCCAGTAATAAAAAGCTTAAAAGGGGAAGAGAGAAAACAGACACGTTCCATGTGGGGGAGCAGAGATAGTGGTGAGAGCAGACTTCACAGCAGAAACCCCGCAAGTCAGAAGACAATTCAACAGTGTCTGTAATGTACGGAAAAAGAGAGACTGCCTCTCGAGAATTTTATGTCTCCTGAAGATGTGTTTCAAAATGAAGGCAAGGGGCGCCTGGGTGGCTCAGTCGGTTAAGCGTCTGACTCTTAATTTTGGCTCAGGTCATAGTTTTGTGAGTTCGAATCCCATGTTTGGCTTTGCAGAGCCTGCTTCAGATTCTCTCTCTCTCTCTCTCTCTCTCTGCCTCTCCCCTGCTCTCTCTCTCTTAAAATAAATAAATAAACTTAAAAAATTATTTAACAGTCTTATTTAACCTTTTCAGAAGTTGAAACAAAAAAATTTAAAACAAAAGAATACACAAGTATATATTTTATTAGCCATTAGAGCAAAAAGGCTCTAATGGTTAATACACACACCATGCAGGGAACTTCACCGCGCAGTTACAAAAGAATGGATATGAAAAACGCAAGTAATGTCTTAGCATTATTATGAAACCCACAAAACCACAAACGAAGAATCACTAAAATAAAAACACATACACACAACTCTCCTCTACACATACCCCACAGAACTATAGCTACTCAACAAATATGGAGAGAAAACTGGAATCGCAAAAATTACATAATCCAAAGACAGTGGAAACTGACGGACAGAGAGAAACAAATAGTAAGATGCTAGATTTAAGCTTAACCCTCCTGATAACTGCTTTAACGGCAAATGGTCTAAACAATCCCACGAAAAGGGAGAGATGACCAGATTGAGGAACATAAAATCAAAGCTTAACTATATGGCGTCTATAAGAAATCTGCTTTAAACATAAAGAAACAGAGTATAAGCAAAGATACAGAAATATATATTGTGCAACGATGAATCCAAGACGGCTGGTGTGACTGTATTAAAGTGGCACTAAGTAGGCCTCCGGGTATGGCCAGGGAGACAGAGAGCTATACCACTATGTTGAAGATTTAAATTCATCAAGAAGACACAACGAGCCTAAATATATCTGCACACAATTAACATAGCTTCAAAATACATGCAACAGAAACCGATAGCACTGCAAGAAATAGATAAAATCCACAACTACGAGGGGAGATTTCAAGAAAAAAAATAAGGTGAATCGCTGTAATAAAATAGCAACCACAAATAAATCACTCTTGAGAGCTAAAGTTTTGCTCAGCAATGTGACTTTTAAACAATACTTTTGATAACTGGATGCTGGCTGGCAACAATTTATTCTTTTTTTTTTGGCCACAATTTATTCTTGAATCAAGGGAGGAACAATCCGTGTAATCTACGGTTGCTTGGAATTTGATGCTTGGTTTTGAACATCATATTTAAGCGGTAGGGGTTTCTGAAGACGAGAAGCCAGGAGGAAGAGACATGCCAAGACTATACAAAGTAAGGAATTGAAATATATGGTGGTATTTACCATCAAGACTATAAGACATCGGGAACCTAAGGCAAGTCTTCACAGATCTGGAAGTTCCCAGAACGGAAAAGGGTGCGATTTGTTTCGTGGGGCTTTTAGAACTTCAATTCTAAATTCTGTAACTTCTACAGAAGAGGATATTGGTTCTTGGCATAAAATATTTTATTTAATAATTTTGGCTTAACCGAAAAATAGAAACGACTGGTTTGTGAGGTAGGAGGGTTGCTGTTATTGGAATATATAGGCAACATCGTATCATCGTTGTACTGAGGGGGAAGTCGGATCATAGGTATCTTTGAATTCCCATGAAGCCCTAAAATTGAACAAACCTCTTCCCTTAAGTTTAGCAGAGTGATGATTGGCCAATTCAACCTGACCCATACATACCTTCCTCTACCATTTTGTTTCCCCTCTCGGTTATCATTTGGATGTGTGGCTCGTGACTGACAATGCCATCCTGGATGACTTGGTGTCTGTTCAGAAGTTTCTTGGAGGTAATCAGGTCCTTGCCTACAAAGAAAAATAATTTCAAGGCCTGGCGTTGTTCTAGTGCATGGAATAAGAAGAGGCTACTCTACTTTTTATAACTCTTGGACCTACAATTTCTGCCTTTTGAGGTTGTGATCACTGAATGCGCTTCCTGGAATTTATACCATTTGTCTGAATTAACTCTCTTCGGCGTTTTTCTTCCCCTTGCCTCTTTCTACTAAGAAAATTCAATTTCTTATTTTACAAAAGAGAATAAATAAGTCACTATTCTCTTTGGAAGATAGGTAGAAAGGCAAGTAACTCTTGGGCTAAAACTCCCAATGTCATGCAGCCACTGTCTTTCTCCATATGACTTTCTAAAAGACAAGATCTTCCACTTACTAGTTCCCATGGGTGTCAGAAAGTTATTAAATCTTCTAACTTAAGCTTTTTCATCACGAAAATTGCATGTTATCTGTTTTGAAGTTTTCTTTGTAAAGACTAGAAATAATACATAGATGCCCCCTATGTGTTAACATTCACAAGCACCTACTAAGTATTCACAAGCACCTACTAAGCGCTGTGCCATGTTAATCTTCCTCCACCTTCTTAGCTCTCAGTTCCAGGTACTGATTTCATCCTCCCCTGTCTCCCACCCACAAGCCCCCCCTCTTCCTCAACATCCCTTCCCTATACTTCCCACTAAATGACTTTCCAGAAACTGTGCCCATGGACCCTTCAAAGAGGTCTTTTCTCTTCTAGAAGTTTTCCCAGACTGCCATCATCATCAGCTCCTCCTAGACGTCCCCTGTATATGGACACTGAGTTTGCCTTCCACCTGTGGCCTGGCCACGATCAGCTGACAGCTCCTGAAGGAAAGAGACGTCTGAACTTTCTCTGCTGTTCCGCCCCCTTTTATCCTTGTAGTAGCTCAGATCATTATGAAAGGGAGGCGCTGACCCTACGAACAAAATCACTTGGAACCTCAAACACTAACCATGGCTGCTCAGCCAACGACCTTGGCAATAAGTTAGACTCCAGCTCTTCCCTGAGGTCACGGCATTGTTCATGTCTTACTCTAGGAGGTAAACTTTTCAGTATGAGGTTTTAAAAAATCTCCTATGGAAGACTAGAAAATGTTTTCCCGAGTGTGAGGGGAGAGAGCTGAGAGCAAACTCTGCAGAGAGATCCCAGACCTCTCAAACAGTCTGCACGCCTTGGTCCTGGCCCACAGCTCAGCCTGCTCACGCTCAAGGACTCACCGAGGTAGGTGGAAGCCACTGAGGGCTCCGTCTCTTGGATCCAGGCTTCCTCGTCCTCTGTGTCCCTGCAGAGCTGCAGCAGGTGCAGAAGGTCAATGAGCTTCTTTTTCCGGGTGGCCAGTGACTCCTTCAGGGCTTCAAACCGGGACACCAGGGACTCCTGCCTTGCTTGTATGTCGCCAGCATTGGGATGGTCTATTCCTTCAAAATATGCTGCCAGGTCCGTGAGGGTGTCCACCTGATCCTGAGGAAGAGATAGAATAGGTGTCAGGAAATCCCATTGTTCAGTAGAAAGGGGTGGGGGTTGGCACGAGGAGGCCGTGGGGAGAATCAACTCCCATAGGTACCGAGTGACGACTTCTATCACATCCGTGAGACACTGTGGTAGGGCTTGCTAGATTGAGGACCACTTCATCACCTAAGAGCTATTTAGAGCAAAGTAATCCTTAATCCACATTTCAGAAAGACCGAATATGTATAGAGTGTGCCGAGGAAATCAGGGAAACCACGACAATCAGAGCCTTAACTGTCGGGAGTGTTAATAAATCGTGGCCCCGAGGAAAACAGATGGAGCCTTCTTCTCTCGTCTCCCTTCTCCACGCCCCCCCGACTCCCCCCTTAACCTGAGCTGCAGCTGTAACTAACACGGAACTTCTCAGGCTGAAGTTTGTTGCCTAGCAGGAACAATGCCCAGCGGATGAAATGTGAGGCTTCCAAAAGGAAAGTCACTGTTTTTGTTACCTTATTTCAACCTCCATAAAGTCACCTCCCCCCCCCAACCCCCGGAGCAATCTAAGAGTCTGGGTTTATTTCATATTTTCTTTTCCTATAGATTACTCTGCCTTTCCCAGTTAACCTGAAGAGCAGGCATCCTAAAAGTGTATTTTAGTAAAACAGATCAGTAGGACTTTCTAGGGAACAGCAGAGTCATTTTTAAATACAAGCTAGGACCCCTCGGATGAGAAAGTGAGTCAGCTAGAAGTGGGTTATCCACTGGGTTCTCCAGAAAATCACACACAGTGTCTACACTCTAACAACTTAGTGGATAAACTTAAGTGACAGTCTGGCGTGATATCAGGGGGATAACCCTGAAACTAACGGCCTACACAGCTGTACCACAGTCCTCACCCTGCTGTCAATGTTCTTTGTGACCTCATGGAAGTCACATCACTGCTATGAGCTTCAGCGTTCTTAACTAAAAACTAAAGAAGTGGGATTCAATATATTTTCAAGCTTCGAATCATGGAGCGCCGGAACAGAAAGAGTCAATGTTGTCCAAACCTTGCGGTACAGGTGAGAATCGGGTGAAAAGACACACCAAAGGTGACCTAATTAGTGAATGACGAGCCAGAATCCAAAGCTCGAGTTTCTGGACGGGAGGGTGCGATGCCAAAGTTACAGAGTCCACAAGGCCCCACAAGCTATCGGGTTCTGACAGAGGCCACGAGCACCCAGGACAATGGCTACATTTAGTTGGCCGCTGACCAACTAAAACGTTGGAATTTTTACCTTTGGTTTCTTGCTCTCTTTCTCTTTTGAGAGTTACTCATCATGAGTGCGCTTGGAGCGCATAGGGGTGCCCTGGCCTATGTCGGCCAAAGAGCTGGTGACCGACCTGGCGAGTGGCCACAGCGGACTCCAGGAGGGCGTGTTTCCGGAGCAGGTTTTGGATGTCTGCCAGGCCTTTCCCGTAGTCCTCGGAGGCGGCCTGCTCCTCCACCTTGTCCAGCCAGTGCTCCAGGTCCTCCGCGTTATTCTTGAATTGTAGCTCTTGGTTAGCTTCGTGCAGCTGTGTCCCTAGAAGAAGGCATTCGGAATGAGACAGGTGCCATCACTCTTTCCTGTTACACAATAGTACACCTTCCATCAACATAAGGAGAAATATGGTATTTTGATATTCTGAAGAGAAAAAATATATACCCATCTCTCATGTAATTATACAAAAAATTCACCTTGAATTTGTAGAATTCAGATGGCATTTGTTTTTAAATAGAGTAGCATTCATTCTCCAAACAAAGGTAAACGATCAGTTTATTCCCTGGTGAGGTACAGTCCCCCTTATTAGATTTTAAACATCCTGGATATTTTCTTGTACATTTGGTACTCTCTCATGAGACCTCCTTTTCAAAGGAATTCAAACTCAAATACCGCATTTCCCAAGAGAAGGATAAAATTAGGATCGAGTCCATTTGAAATTTTGAGATACAGTTTTTATAAATGTCTTTCTCAGAACATTGCCAGGCCTTCTTAGTCCCCATCGTGAGCCCTGCCTCACAATTTTCTCCTCCAGAAAATGCCTTGATTATCCACACTGTTCCCAGCTAAATTCTTCAGTCTTTGACCTTAAGACAATTATCTGCACTATATCTGTGAGGCAATTAATGTGTCTCCTGATGGTGGGGACCAGCAGCGACGTCTTACTGTCGTTACTGTCAAGTTGGGTGTTTTCCTAAACCCAAAATTGGGATGCTAGCCAGCAGAATCAGCACGGTATATCTCTTCTGTAACTAGGGCACAGCCATGTCTACAGACGGGGTCTGTGTATAACAAGGAGAATATTGATGGGAAAACCTCGTTGTTTGTGTTCATTGCTACACCTGACCGATTTTCTAGAGAGAGGAAGTTAATGGTAAACAGAGATTATTCAAGTAGACATGTGGGATTTGTTTTTAAGAGCTTACGGCAGAGCCTGGACACTCTCAAAGAGGTGGAAAAAGCAAGTCATCAACCCCTATTTCTAAGAATAAATTTAGCAGGAACATCACACGTGGTGCTGACAATCTTAATGTCTAATTTAATACCCAGGTCATAATATCTCGTCTCATTTAAAGAACCCCAATATGTGAAACCTAGGTTCTAGTTCCAGGTGCATAGCCAATGCTGGATTCATGGCTCTGGGATATTTATTCAGGAGACAGAAACAAAAAAAGTGAGAGCACAGTGAAGAAAACAAAAGCAATTTCACTTAAACCCCCATACATGAAGAAAACATAAAATCGTCCATCTGTAATGTTGTGATAAATTCAGGTTGGATTATAAAAACCCCTGATCAATACAAGAAGAAATGAGTGGCATTCCTTCTCACAGTGGTCACCAGGTAAATTCAGGCTGGTAAAGGTGAAAATGGTAGGTCTCAGAATTTAGGAATCAGCCTTTCTTCAAAACCTCTGCTTCTAACCTTTCTGCTCCATAGCCGCCAGCAGCTCCTTCCAGAGGCCGACAACCTCGGCCACACGAGCAACCACCTCGTCGGAGGCGTAGTGTTCAGCCTCAATCATTTCCTGGCCAGTTTTCTCCAGCGTATTGAGCAGCCGTTGATTATCTGCCAATTCCTTTTTAAAATCTTCCTGCTTTTTAACCCGGCTCTTCAAGTTCAGAGTATCCTGAGACAAGACCGAAAACAAGGACACTATTCATCCGAAGAATGGGAAGCAGTAATTTTGAGCAGAAATGAAGAGGGCTTACTCGTCACTATAAATACAACGGCATTAAGGAAAGGAAACAAGGCAACAGTCCAAGTCCAAGGACTGAGCCAGAGGATGTTCCCTCGGTCTGTCTACATGGCACACACGGCTGCTCGATTCTCACATGTGTTTCTAGAACCTAGATAGTTCCTGAAGATCATTTTGAACAAGGCACCCTGGGCCTGTATATACATACACCCCTGTATAAACCATCAGAGAGCTGTCACGAAAGATGACAATTTTTTCTCATTCCTGTCCTGACACTTGAACCATTGACCCCTTCCCCCCTTCTGGAGAAGATCCGTTTACCTTCTGCTCCCAGGAGCCACAGCGTCTCTAAAGAACCCAAACACAGATTACCAAGCTTCACAAAATGAAAGGTACAGATTAGATGCTCATAGTTCTATAAAGATACAGAAACGAGAATATCAAGGTATACGTTGAAGACCAAATGCAGTTAAGAAAAGTAAGGATTGTGAATAGATATTGGCCTAGAAATTAAGAGACTAATTCTAGCCTTGACTGTAAATGTGAATGTTTATGGGTGTACGTACGTATATATAATAGTTTTTATCACATAACACTTATGAGTGAAAAATATGCATTTTACACAACCCCAAGGTCGAGAAATCTATGGTTCAGAGGTGACTCAAGAATTTCCCCAAGTCGCATAAACTAAGACGGAACAGGGAGAGAATTCAAGCCCAGGTTCATCTTCTCCGTAATTCATACTTCTGATACTTCTGTTAAACTGCCTTCTAAATAACTGGTTAACTTTGGGCAATTCACTTTCCAATTCAAATCCTTGGTTTCCCATCAATAAAACTAAGGAGATGTTCCCTTCTGGACAGAAAACTGTGTGACTCTGTTATCATTCCAAACCTCGAGGTTAGGTTTGTGTTCCTAGTGGCTTTCAGTAAATGTGAACACCCCCCGGGATTGGGCGAAGAGCGTTCCTGTTCTAAGGGTGCCGAGGGGAGCAGCAGAGGGGGTCAAGGGACAAGAAGCAGCCAAATAAAAAAGAGTTCCTCCCTTTCCCCGTTATGTTATGGAACATGAGAAGTTGTGTCAGGGAAGAGGTGGGAGACAGCAGGGCATGGGAAATCCAGAAGCCAGATTCTAGGCTTTTGGCTGGATATCGTGTCTGGAGGGACTCATGATTCTCCTCTGTAAAGGAGGCTTGCCTGCTGAACACTACCATCCTTTCCGCTCTAAGACTTCGTCCCCCAAAACTCAGTCCCGTGAGTGTGCGCAGGGTCTGAAAACCCTGCTTACCTTGTAGTCTTCATCGTCTGCCAACTTTTTCTTCTTGTTGATCCAGTTCTTTAGGTCATCTGAGTCTTCATACAGTTTCTGCAGACGCCACGAATCCTCCAGGAGTCTGCGCCGCATGGAGGCCCGGGCACGTAGGGCGTCCCGCCGGGACAAGAGCTGCAAAAGCCATGACCAGACGCGTGGTCAGCAGAGCCAAATACGGACACATGAGACTCACTGCCCACCTTGGTGCGCATGCCCCGTGCCTCCCCTGCCGCCCCCCCCCCCTCCCGGGACAGGCGGGCAGACGCCCATCTGCGGCCTCGGACATACGCTATCCCGGAGAGCAGCGATCTTCTCTGAGTCATAATGGTCATTGTCGATCAGTTTGGTGGCATTGCTGTCTAAGGTCTGAAAAACAAAAAGAATAAAAACTGAAGGGGGTTTTCTACAGGGGCCCCTGAGTCCGTGGCCAGCGTTTGGCTAGCTGTGTAAAGAGGAGGCCTGGAAGTGTGGGAAGAGAACAAGTTTCGAAATCAGAGGTCTGGGTCCTAGTTCTGACTTCTGTCACAAATTCTGTTTCAAAAATGTATACCTGACAAATTAAGGTATACATACATACATTTATCCCATAATATTTAAAAAATCTAGGTTAGAGTATATGAATTTTGATGTCACTTGAAAGGTGAATAGTTGATGTATTCTTAAATTTCAGGAAGAAGCACTGTGGATATAGTCATGTCTGGTAGCCAGTTCTCTCTCTCTCTGTCTCTGTCTCTGTCTCTCTCTCTTTCTCTCTCCTCTCTCCCCCATCTGTTATATATACTTATATCAATATCTGTATCTGTAGCTACATGGGAACAAGTATCTGAAATGTTTACTCATATTCATTCATGAACTCCTCAGACTTTTAAAATTCAGAACGGGTTCAGTGATCAGGAATAGGAAAATAATCTAAAATAAATGATAGCATCGGGGCAGATAAGGGGCTCAGTCGGTTAAGCATCCGACTTCAGCTCAGGTCATGATCTCATAGTTTGTGGGTTCAAGTCTCGAGTCGAGCTCTGCACTGACAGCCCGGGGCCTTCTTGGGATTCTCTTCCCTCCCCTCCCACCATCCCCCATCCCTCCGTCTCTCAAAAATAAATAAAAAACATTTAAAAAATGATATAATTTTAAAAAGAATAAGTTATTTTAACTTTACCAGTGACAATCAATAGAATAATCACCTGGATTGATAAGGGACCACAGTAATCTCCATATTGACCGAAGATTAACAGCCAGGGCTTGGAATTTTATTGTTAGGATTGTTGCTGCTGGTAGCGGCCTTATGTGCAGATGTGTGAGAGTTAAAAGCCAGCACCAGCCTAGGAGATAGCCAAAGACATACAGTACACTGGACCAATAAAATCTTCCCACACTTGTCTGAGCCCTGCTTTTATGTTGGCCAGTTTCTGGGACATGGTAACATAGGGTTCACAGAAAAACTGTGGTCCAATTAGATGAGAAAAACGAAGCTGAGGATACACAAGAAAAGAATAGATGTTACTTAAGTATCTAGATTTTACTAGAGAAAACTAAATGGAGACATTCCTGGAGAAGATAAAGCTAAATAAATAATACATTATAAGTAAATAATACCTTTCAAACTTCTACATAATGATTCTGTATCAGATATGGATCCAATAATATCTACTTATACTGCAGAAAGACAGTCATGCAATTCATTGGAAAATGCAAACGGCTAAAAGTCTTTAAAAGCTTTCTAAATATGCTTTGTGGAACAAGAAATATGATGACAAAATGGGTATGATTAATTTTCTGGATGTTTACTCTTTTAAAAATAATTTTCATGTAATGTCTGGTAGTGACAAGTGGTCCTCTCCGCAGATGGGTGTTGTCTGACGACGCAAACAAACACGAAGCTGCTCCCACCCCAGGGGCCCACTTCTTACTGTGATCTTCTCCTCCTGGGCAGTAAAGGCCTCCTCAAAGTCATCATGCTTCTGACGAAGTGCTTCCACACTGCCCAGGGAGTTCCCCAGGTCCTCGTTTTCCAGGAAGGCCTACAGGAGACAGAGAGACACATATCAGTTCTTCCTCATGGTTGGGAATCGCTGCTTTTAGAATGTCTCTGACATAAGAACTCAGGACGGAGGGGAGGCAGTGAGAGAGAAAGGTGGGATTAGAACACGGCGGGATGTCACGTAGGGACCAACCTCGAACAGCAGGAACTTCAGGTCCCTTCCCAATCCTCCCACACAGCTTTACCCCCTTTGTCTCTGGATCCGTCCACATAGAATCCTCTTGGCCAATCCAGGCGCCATTCTGAGCCCCCAGCGCTGGCTTGAGAGGAGCACTCCCCTCCTTCAGGAAATCTCTGGCTAACCCTGACTCATCACAACTTCCTATTCCTGACCCCTTAGCAATTTGATATGCATTTGGCCTTGTGTCGCGTTGCGATTAACGCCTCTCTGTTGTGTATTTAGGTATTTTTCTAGGCCTCTGTTCATGAGGGAATTGTAAGAGCCTCACGGAAAGGGCCACTCTCTTCTTCTCTCCGTAGATCACCCTCCAGGTCTTAGGACAAGCCCCAGCCCTCAGCAGCGGTTGGGAGGGTGCCGATGGTAGTCCCGTGGTAAAGGGGCCCCTCCTGTTACCTCTTGTCTGCTCATCCAGCTGTCCACCTGCTCGCTGTCGCGATAGAAGAGGTGCAAGTACAAGCACTGCTCGTACTGATGTTGCCGCTGGTCCCACAGCTCCAGCAGGGCGGCCCAGTTGTTGGCGAGTATTGTCATCTTTGGAAAGAAGGAGACAATGTGAGCATCCAGTCAACGCAAGGCCTTTGGAAGGACGCACAAATGAACAAGAAGCAGGCTTTACTCTGAAGACTTCAAAGTCTAGGTGAACAACGTAGCAAGGAAAATATGGTAAATGCCATAACAGAGGCACAACAATACACTTAATGTGTAGACATGAAGGGGAAGAGGTGAATTCCTATTGGAAGAAGCGGGGGGTAGAAGTGGGGCGGGTATTGTACCAAACAGGGACTTAAAGGGTGGGGATGGAGCTGAGGATCATAGGAGGGCACACCATGAGAGCATCATTAGTCCGAGTGATTGTCAGCTAATACCGGTGCTCCACAGCAAAGCGCAGTGTCGAAAAAAGGTGGACACTTGATGAAGGTGAGGTTTAGACAGCCCTTAAATGATCATTCTGGGAAGTTTTCATTCTCTTTCGAAAGAAAATAAGAGCCCCCAAGGAAAGAGAAAGGTGACATTCTCAAACTCCTAAGAGCCCTTTTGTCTTGCTCACACGCCTGCCCAGGGAGTTCCAGTTTGTTGGCACCGCTGCCGTGTGCCAATGTGGCAAAAAGGCAGCACAAATTTCTCCGAATCCCAGGATAATAGGTACGTTTGCAAGGATCTAGGTTTCCTTTGGGAGAGAATTGTTAAAAAATAAAAATCCGTATTTTTATTTTTCCCCCAGAGTTCTGGGTGAATTCAAACTATGGGCGTCTCAACCTCACCCATCCCCAAGCACTAGAAGCTGTGACTGGAATCTAATGAAATGCGAAGAGCCTGCACGTCTTATTTTAATTATCATCCCAAGGAGTTCCTGGGACTCTGCGTCCGAAGCAAAATCTCTCAGGGGCCAGGGGGTTGAGGTGAGCCCTTGTGATTCAGGAGATAAGGATAATGGCAAACCTGATTATTCAATGGGTGAGACGTGACTGTTTAAAGCTCTCCTCTTATTTAATGTAGATGTGAGAAACACAGGTATCAGAAAATCATTGAGATTCGAGGCCGTAGAGAGGAAAGAAGGAAGCCAGCCATGTGCCAGGCACCTTCGGGGATCCAAAGATGAGTAGGTGCAGTCCTCAAAGAATTTACCATCTAGAAGCGAGCGTGGAAAAATGATAAAACAGAGCATGGCTGACAAGAGGTTTCGAATTAGGTAGAAGGCAGGTTGATGAAATTGGGTAGCTTCAGGAAATAAAGGCTCGGCGGTGAAGAAGCACACGTCACGTCTTGAGAATTTCAAATAACTCAATTTAACTGAAGCAATATGTGAAGGAAGCCATGCGAAACACGGGTCAATATTGAGATGTTAGTACGATTTCGACCCTCTTCCTGTTCAGAGATTATCATATTGTTATGAGATTAAGCGGGGCTAAGCATGTACCGTAATTTCACACACTGTTAAGCTGGATTACCTTTTCCCGAACTTCATCAGAGGCTTCGTGACTGAGGTTCAGCAGGTCCCGACCAGTCTCATCAGCAGATTGGAATCGGTCATCATAAGAGTCAATCTCGTGCTAGGGCCACAAAAACGAAATGTCTTAAAATGGGGAAAGAAACCTTCTGGGGGGCTTGGCGCCTCCCTCTTCCTCCTCATGGGGAGGCGGTTCCTCTCTACCTTGTGCTGCCCATGCCTGTCCAGCAGGGCCTCCCCACCAGCCACGTCTGTGGGCAGCTCATCGGCATTGATCAGAGCGGTCTTCTCCTTCATCCAGCCCGAGAGCTCCTCGTAGTCGGATAAGAAGCGCTGGTACCTGCAGGGAAGGTGAGGTAAAGGGCAGGAAGGAGAAAGCAGGCAGGTGTAAGTGGGCGTGGAGCCTAGAGTTAGGGTCCGATTGAGCTGAGGCGGGCAAGGTGCTCCTCGCCCTGATTCCCACCCCTGCGCCCCCGCCTCCACTCCCCTGATGTGCTTCCTGTTCCTTTAGTGGTGTGGGCTGTCCTCCACCCCAGGCTGCAGTTGCCCCCGGAGGGGTGTGTCACTGTGTGACGAGGCACAGGGACATTGCTAGAAGCAACGTCACAACGTCACACCTACCCCAGAAGCACGCGAACTGGAGTAAAGCACTGCCAATGAGGCCAGTGTATAAGCCATGACATAGAAATAACGGGAAGCACCTGGTGAGAAAGGGCCCCAGAGCTGGGGTTAGGAGCCCTCATGAGCCTCAGCTCACTCTTGTCCCTATTAATAAAAATAAAATCACTAAAACGGTTACTTAGTCAACAGATACATGCTCACCAGTTAATTTGAGATCATAAAAGTAAGATAAACACTGTCTTCTGGGTTTTAATGCCTAACTATAAAAATTACCTACTAAAGTGACGCCCAGCTTTTTGGCAAGCGAACCCACACGGCATTGAGGAGATAATTCTAGATTTGTTTTTACACCCTTCAGCCTGGAAGTTTCTTTCGGTGCCTAAGCCAGGGCCAGGAGTTTGGTGTTCCTTCAGCTGCTTTTCCAGGTCCTTGGGCGACATCCTAGCATCCTACGACTGTGCAAGGGGAGGAAGACACCCGGGGTGCAGTGAGGGGAGGTGCCGTTCTGACTGTCACGTCAGCCTGCAGAGGACTCCCCTGAACAAAGGAAGCTTCTTTTGCCTCAACCCCTGAGGAGGAAGGAGGGCTGGGTCCCTCATTATGTTATTTTTGACATTATACCCGAACCCTATAGAGATAGTCAGAGCAAGAGAAAGGAGAGGTTCCCCACCAATAAGAAGCTTGCAGCTTCTCATATCTGCTGGTAGCCAAGGCTCGAACATGCTCCCAGTTGGAGACCAGATCCTTTTTCATCTGTTGGATCTGAGGTGCATCTGAAGGATGGGAGAGCATCAGCTTGTCTGCTTTGGCGCACAACTCCTTTACCTGCAGGATGAAAAAGACACACGGTGGGAAATCCAAGCACTCTGATCTGTCCTGGCAGAGTTTTATGGGAGAGATCTGACAAAACAGCCATATGAATACTAATAACTTCAAACACTTACACTGGTACTTTTGTGTTAATACGTGAATGTACTATCTCAGCATTAACCATTTACTGACTGTGTTTGTTTCTTATTGTGCTTAGCACTTCACATGCTTTTGCTTGTTTTATGCTCTTTTAAAAATAATACTCAGAGGTAGAAACTACTCTTATTCCCCTTTTATATGAAAACAGAGAGTATTTATTAGTACAAGGTCACTTAGTGACTAAGTTGGAGGAGCAAGGTTTAGACCCCAGGCTGCCCTTCACCACCCTCTATGGTATTTCCATAAATATTATTGTGGAAATGAGACACATTTGCCCCGGGAGAATTTCTGCCACGAATTCCAGCAATGCCTGCCATTCTGAGCACAATTCTTAAGAAGCAGAGCCTCCGGGCAAATATGCGGATATGGGTGACTTTCTACCTGTTACCATTAGTGCTTTCATTGTATTCAAGTATAATCAGGGGCTGTCTAGGATTTGAGATTTCATTATCAGAAGGAAAAAAAAAAACAAAATACAGAACTGCAGCAAGAATGAAAAATCAGATATTAGGACAGTTTTTGAAAACTACAGTCAGGGCACAGCACACGGGGTCCTTCAGTGGGCTGACTTTGCTGTACACACTCTTTAGAGTTGGTTGAGCTTCTGGGTGAGGCTGTGAGTGGGTAGAAGCAAGGATGCAAGCCAATCAGGAGGAGGGGCTTGTACTAAGTTCCAGCATGCCCTTCTCTACTTCTCAAGGAATAGGGACCAGTGTCTTCTAGCTTTCAGGTAAAGAGTTAGTATCCAAAATCATAAAGAACTTATCAACCTGAACGGCCAAAAAACAAATAATCCAGGGAAGAAATGGGAAGACATGAATAGACACTTGTCCAAAGGAGACATCCAGATGGCTAACAAACACATGAAAAGATGCTCAACATCACTCATCATCAGGGAAATACAAATCACAACCACAATGAGATACCACCTCGCTCCTGTCAGAGTGGCTAAAATTAGCAACTCAGGAAACAATAGATGTTGGTGAGGATGTGAAGAAAGAGGAACAATTTTGTGCTGTTGGTGAGAAGGCGACCTAGTGCAGCCGCTCTGGAAAACAGTATGCAGGTTCCTCAAGCAATTAAGAACAGAACTACCCTACGACCCAGTAATTGCACTACTAGGAATTTATCCAAAGGATACAGGGGTGCTGATTTGAAGGGGCACATGCATCCCAATGTGTATAGCTGCACTGTCAACAACAGCCAAAGTATGGAAAGAGTCCAAATGTCTATCAATGGATGAATGGATAAAGAAGGTGTGGTATATGTATGCAATGGAGTATAACTCAGCAATTGAAAAGGAGGAAACCTTGCCATTTGCAACATGGATAAAACTAGAGTATATTATGCTAAGCAAAAGAAGCCAGTCAGAGAATGACAAATATGATTTCACTAATATGTGGAATTTAAGAAACAAAATAGATGAACATCGGGGAAAGGGGAAAAATAAGATAAAAACAGATAAGGAGGCAAGCCATAAGAGACCCTTAAATACAGAGAACAAACTGAGGGTTTCTGGAGGGGAGGTGGGTGGGGAGATGGGCCCAATGGACGAAGGGCACTAAAGAGGGCACTTGTTGGGATGAACACTGGGTGTTACATGTAAGCAATGAGTCAGTGGGTTCTACTTCTAAAACCAATACTACACTGTATATTAATTAACTTGAATTTTAAAAATAAATTTTTTAAAAAAAGAAGAAGAGAACCCAAAGGTGGACCTAGTGACATGCCCCAGGTGTCTCTGAGTTTATTATAGAAGAGCAAGAAGAAATGTCTTCCCTTATCTACTGAGTCCAGGAGAAAAAGAAACGAGAGTCGGCTGGAAATGACAAGTGTGGTTTGATGAAAAAGGACAGATTCTCCGGCCACAGAGAGAGGTCGCCTCATTCTCGGAGGTAGCGTTTTCACTTTTAAATCATGAAATTCATTACAAAAACCACACAAGAGTATATAAAACATCTGTATCTTGAAAGAAAAATAAAGGACATCCCATATCCATGTATAAGTTATGAACTAGAGTGAGAAGAATATTCAGGGCAGAGGAATTTCTCCTTCATTGAAGCAGTGCATTTACTGTGTCCTCTGGAGGCAAGATGGCCAGCAAATGCCTCTCCTTGTGCAGGAGGCCAGTCGTTCTTCCAGCAGCGGCTTACCTTGTCCTGCATGACTGCGAGGTTCCTCTCAAGGCCCTTGTGACTGTGGAACAACGCCTCAGAGCTAATGAGGTCTTTGCCGTAGTCCTCAGAGGTGAGCTGTGGTTCCTTCTCCTTGATCCACTGGATGCCTTCTGTCACGTCCCTGCCAGGCAGCCACATGAGCTCCAACAAAGAAAATGGCAGGAATCCCAAGGCAAACAACACACGCGGCAAAGACCACTTTGGTTCACTCAGCTAGCAATTACCTTGAATTCCTACTCACTATCCAATAGTAAGGCAAAGAGTTCTTGTTTTCAATGGTGTCCATTGATATGTAGATGGCTGGGCGTCTACCTGGTAATTGGGCCTCTGGATATACTTCCCATATCTAGGTCAGCTCTTAATGAGTCTTTCTTCTTCCCAACTCAACTCTCCACTCCCATCCAATTCTTAATACACTTTCCTTGCCTCTGCAGCCTTTCCATCGCTAACTCATCTGTGGGCTGGTTTTATTGCTTTGGGCTCCAGTCAACACACACTTGGCTACGGGGTGGGTCACAGTTGTCTTAACTAGCTCTCTCTTGCTGCCTTAAATGCAAGCACATGATTTCCTTTGGTTGGAAGTATTGGCCAGGAATTGCTGACGGTAGACAGAGGCTAGCACAATTCTAGATGTGGTGTTGTCGCAGACTTTCCCATAATGTGTGGGCCAAATTCATACCTTTTGAACCGCTGGAGGTCTGCGGCATTGGCCAGTGTTTCCCGTCGCTGCCCAGCCAGGCTGAGGAGATGCTCCCAGGCAGTATTCACCTCATCCTGCTTTAGCTTAATTGAGGGCAGCTTGGGATGGCTCTCCTGCGGGCGGAGACCAGTGCTGGCGTTAGGCGAAGGTGAGATTATTCCCGAAATCATTTGACGGTTCTCATTCCACACTAGTTGGTACTTTGTCAGGCATGGAGAATGACCATTTAGCCAGATACCAATCGTCACCTTAGCCCTGTGCCCTTGTCTTAACCCAACCTACATAGCCAAATCGAGACACCAACCCTCCAGATACTGTCTCTCTCACTCATGGCACTGGGGCACCCTATTAATACAGATTGCCCAGTTATGGTGTTATTTTCAGAATTCCACCTTGTTGGTGCCCGCTAAGTCCTCCCAAAATCCTGAAAACCAAGGAAGAAAAAGTCCCCTCTGTAAAATACGACTGTATTTTCCAAAACTCTACTACTATGATTTTTAACTCTTCTGGGGTCCTGACGCTTTCGAGAATCTAATGAGAGATTATATAGAATTATACACGTATGTATATACATTTAATTTTGCAGAAAAACTTCCTAGATTGTTGCAAACCATCTGAAGCACTGAGATTTATGAATACTAGATTCAGTTAACAGCATCGGCCTATTTTGACACTTGGCAATTTTGAGCAGCTCCCATGCGCCCGTCTTTCTGCTCCTCCTGTCCCTGTGTCTCCACATTTCCATTACCCACTCTGAAGCTTCTCCAGACAGAATTTTCTACTTTCTCCTTCTTGGATGTAGGGCCCTTTCTGTGTGGAGCTGTCTGGGTCCCGGTCCAAAAGAACAGAGCTTCACGCTGGGTTGATCCCTCCCATTAGATAAATGGCCATGCTCTTTTGCCATGAACCCCCTTCCTTTCAAGACGTAAGTCTATATCCTCGCGCTTTGGATCTCGGTTGGCCTGTGACTCCTTTACCATAGACCGTGGCAGAAAGGATTTGAGCTCCTGCACTTTCAGCCTCTCTTCTTAACCTTTTGGAATACTGACACATAAAAAAGCATTCTCTACTGGAAAATGAAAGACCATGTGGAGAAATCCCTCATGAGCCTCGCCAAGGGCCCGCACATGGGGGCAAGGGCGTTTTAGACCCTCCACCCCAACCGAGCCACCAAATAACTGCAGCCACATAAGAAACCCAGGTGGGATCAGAAGCAATGCCTAGCGGAGCTGCCGAACCACTGAATCTGGAAGAAATCAAACAGTTGTTTTCAGTTTCGTGACGGTTTGCGAGAGAGCAGTGGATAACTGAAAAACTTCACAAGGCAAAGGTGGGAGAGAGAGAGAAAATTTAGAGACTGTTGGAAACGTGGCCTGGAAAACATTGAGAGGCAAGTTACTCCCCCTACTCTGGTGCCCATTCGTCCTGAAATCTTGGTTGCATTAGTATAGAAGGATCTTTCCCGTTCCGATGCAGTGAGGATGAGACCGTATGGAAAAGTACAACAGCCAACACTTGGGGTTTCTAATTTCTTCATAGCCACATAAAATTTCCCTTATAGCCATATAAAATTTCCTTTATATACACATAAAATCAGACTGGCTTCCCAGTTTTCGTGCACATCCTATGGTCATTTAGCCTCTGAATTGTTTGGTCAGATATCAAAAACCTACTTAAACATTTTCTTAAGTAAATGAGGTTAAATACGCCTCGCACACATGCACAGTACACCCACAAGTGTGAACGCATACACTCTCCCTCCCACTCGCACCTCTATTTGCACAGGGTGGCAAGGGATGGACCCAGACAGGAGAGGAAGCTACTACAAGCTCATGCAGCCTTGTTTCCTCCCAACGTCCTAGGCCCTTCGTGGCCCGCCTACTGATGGCCAGAAGGTTTTGCATATCCAGAAGTCCTTCCCTGCACGGACCCTTGGCTCCCCACCTCACCTCAGCGCTCTTGCCGGCATACTCGTTCACTCCATCCACTTTTCTTTGCTGAGTTGCCAGCTCTGCCTGGAACTCTTCGAACTTCTTATGCAGAACCTCCGTGCGCTCCCAGTCCTCACCCAGCTCCGCCGATGTCACTATAGCCTCCTGTGGACCAGGAAAGTCTGTCGGGTCACTGCACTTCAAATGCCCAAAACCATTACTCGCATTCCCAGGAAAGCTCAAAGGGAGGCTGGTGGAACCTGGGAAAGGCCTTGAGGAAAGAGCCAGAAGCAGGAGTGTATGTCCGGAGGGGGCGCTCTGGCCCAGGGGATGGCACTCTTTACGCCACGCCTCCAGAAAGACCGGGGATGTCATTGGCCAAGGCTCCTGGAAGCACCCTTTGTACTTTGGAACATGAGAAATAAATTCATCCTGGTTCTACTCAATTCAACGCACTGAGTATTCACCAAAGGGCTGCGCTAAGCACTTACTTGGGGGTGTCTTCAGTCCTAACTATAGGATCATTCTTTCAGTGTCTAGAAAAATAGTTACAGCTTCTGAGGGGCAGCCCTTAGGGAAGGAGCTGCCGACACTGTCAGCCTGGACCCAGAGCAAGAGCAAAAATTTAGGAGAAGGAGCTAAGGGTCCCGGAAAGTAGACGGGGACAGGCCTAGAGCACTTCCCCCCACACCGCAGTGTCAGCGGTCTCCAGGATACCCCTGAATCTTCGCCAAAATTCCTTCTTTCAGGGAACACAGTCCAGGAAGACGCACCCAGGGTGCTTTACGAATAGCCCGCGTTCGGTTGCTGCGGGGTGCCTGGGACGCGCGCGGATGGGAAGCCCTCTGTGTCCCACGTGGTCCCTACCTTGTCTCCGATCCACTCCAAGAGGTCGGCGCACTCCTGCAGATACTGCTGCAGCCGCAGGGCCCGCAGCAGCAGGGCGCCCCTCTCCCGAGTCAGCTCCAGCAGCAGGTCCCACAGCGTCCGCAGCTGCTCCAGATGAGCCTTGGGGAGCAGACGCAAAGCCCTCAGGCACCGCACCTGCCTGGGGCAGCCAGGGCAGGTGCCGACGCGCGCAAGCAGGGGGGGCGGGGGGGCTGGGTAAAAATGTCATTCGCTCCTGCATTAACTGCTCAACAAACATTTAAGGGAGGAAATCGATATGTATGGCAGTAGCTGCTAAACCGAGCCGAATCTGATCTACCATGAGAGAAAATCTAAACATGCTTTGAGGTCTTCCAGGACGAAATGATTACCAACCACGAGACAGGATGGAATCAGGATTGATGTGGGAGTGCTCGTGGAACTGAACCTTGAGGAA
>PITB01016193.1:0-40734 GCA_004024585.1 Paradoxurus hermaphroditus
AAGTAGTATGCCAAGTGACAGCTGAGGGACAGAACTACTCTTTACTCGGGTGTCGTTTCAGTGAGGTCGTCCCCAACCGCGCTGAGTCAAACCTGCGGCCTCTCACGGCCCCGGTTCCCCTTCCCTGTTTGGTCTTTCTCCCAGTTCACTACGTACTGTGCCTTTTAACATCTTGTCTGTTTTTCGAAGGCAAGGTTTTTGTCTCTTTGGTCGAATTCCAGAATGGTGCCTGGTTTTAGTGTTATTCAAGTTCTTGATTTCGTTCTCTCCAGTGTTTTTAGGTTTACTTATTTATTTTGAGAGAGAGACAGAGAAAGAGGGAGAGACAGAATCCCAAGCAGGCTCCATACTGTCATTGCAGAGCCGGATGCCGGGCTCAGTCCCACAAACCCTGAGATCATGACCTGAGCCGAAATCGTGAGTCGGAATTTTTTTTTAATGTGTATTTTTGAGAGAGAGAGCATGAGCACAAGCAGGGGAGGGGCAGAGAGAGAGAGAGAGAGAGAGAGAGAGAGGAACACATAATCTGAAGCAGGCTCCAGGCTCTGAGCCCCCAGTGCAGAGCTCAGTGGGGGGCTCGAACTCACAGATCGCAAGATTGTGACCTGAGCCAAACTTGGACACTTAACCAACTGAGCCACCCAGGCGCCCCAAGAGTTGGATTCTTAACTGAGTAAGCCACCCAGGTGCCTCTGTTCTATCCATTATTGAAAGGGAGGTGTTGATGTTTCCAACTATTACTGTAGAACTGTCCATATTTCCCTTCAAGTCTGTCAACTTTTTGTTTATATAATTTGGGGCTCTGTTAAGTGCATATATGTTTAGTTGTTATGTCTTCCTGATGTAACCGTTGTTTTGACTTCAAATTTTGTCTGATGGTAACATAGCCCCCACCTAGCTCTCTTGGTTGCTATTTGCACGGACTATCTTTTTTCATCTTTTTATTTACAACCTCTTAGTTTCTTTGTTTCTAAAGGGAGTCTCTTATCCAGACAACATATAGGTGGATTATGTTTTGATTTTTAATCCATTCTGCCAATTTCTGACTTTTAATTGGAAAGTTTAATCCATTTACATTTAAAGTAATTACTGGAAAAGGACTTATTTCTGCCATTTAACTATATGCAGAACTGTATGTCCTGTTTTTTGTCGTTGTGGTTGTTGTTTTTGTCAATTCCTCCATTACTGCCTTCTTGGGGTATTTCATTGATATTTTGTGTACCATTTGGATTCTTTTCATTTTTCCTTTTCTGGACGTTTTAGAAGTTTTCTTAATGATTACCTTGGGACTAACATCTTAATAGTAACCTAGTTTGAATAATACTAGCTTTATTTTCCATAATGAACAAACACTGTTACTCTACATCTGTATCTCTCTGCTTTCATAGCGTTACTGACACAGATTTATAATTACTGTTTTATGCATCTGCCTTTTATATCATATAGGAAAAAAGAAATTCCGGCAGAAAGTACAGTAATACATGGGGTGCCTGGGTGGCTCAGCCTGTTAAGTGTCCAACTTCAGCTCAGGTTGTGATCTCATGGTCCGTGAGTTCGAGCCCCGCATCGGGCTCTGTGCTGATGGCCTAGAGCTTGAGCCTGCTTCGGATTCTGTGTCTCCCTCTCTCTGCCCCTCCCCCCCCTTCTCGAAAATAAACAAACATTAAAAAAAATTTTTTTTTAAAGAAAGCCCAGTAATCCAGACTATGTAGTGACCTTTACCACTGTTCTTTATTCATATGGCTTCAATTTGCTGTTGGATTTCATTTCATTTTAGTCTGCAGGACTCGCTTCAGCATGTTTTTGTAGGTCAGGTTTGCTAGCAATGAATGCTCTTAGCTCTTGTTTATTTGAGAATGCCTTAATGCGCTAAACATCCGTGTGCAGGTTCGGGCATGCACCTACGTTTTTAACTCCTTTGGCTAAGTCCCAAGGACCGTGGTTGCCGCATATGCGGGAAGAGTATGTAAGAAGCCGCCGCACTCCCACCGGCAACGAGCGAGAGTTCCCGCCGCTCCACCCTCTCCTCAGCGTTCGTTGTGCCCAGTGTCCTGGGGTTTGGTCGTTTCAATAAGACGTAGTGGCATCTGGCGAAATTTCGTGTCATCGATTGTACTTTACAGCCCCGGGGTTCCTACCTGGTTCTCTTTTATAATTTATGTCTCTTTGTTGATGTTTTCTCTTCGTTCGTACATCATTCCAACTTCATTTCGTTTGTTGTCCAAATAGTTCATGGAGCACACGTAAGACTGTCGAGTTAATGTCTTTGATTAATGATTCCAGTGTCTGGGCTTCTACAGGAAATGTTCCTGTCAGATTCTCTTCTTCCCTTGTGTTTTAGTTTTAGAATTTTCATTTTTAAGCAATTTCCACACTCAACATGGAGCTCACACCCACAACCCTGAGATCAAGAGTCACATGCTCTGGGCACCTTGGGTGACTCAGTCAGTTGAGCGTCCGACGTTGGCTCAAGTCATGATCTCATGGTTCATGGGTTTGAGCCCTGCATTGGGCTCTGCACTGACAGCACAGAGCCTGCTTGAGATTCTCTCTCCCTCCCTCTCTGTGCTTGTCCCCACTTGCGTCCACTCTCCCTTTCTCTCAGAATAAATAAATAAGCTTTAAAAAAAAAAAGTTGTATCCTCTACCAACTGAGCCAGCTAGGTGCCTCTAATTCTTTTTTCCTTTGAACGAGTCATATTTTCTTGTTTCTCTCTACGTTTTATAATTTGTTGTTGAGAACTAGACATTTTGAATATTATAATGTAATTATGGAAATCATATTCTCTCTCTCCTTGAATTTCTTTTGATGGCTGCAGCCATCTATTTGTTTGGTGACTGTTTCAAATAATTTTTGCAAACTCTACATTTCTTGTTGTGTGTGGTGACTGACACACCAAATGACTATTGTCTGTGCGATTAGCCTGTGACTCGACAGAGATCTTCTTAAACGTCTGGATTCCTGTCCCAAAAAAGTATATATGTCACTTTAAATTTTTTATTTAAAAATTTTTTAACATTTATTTATTTTTCAGGGAGGGGAGGGGCAGAGAGGGAGACACAGAATCCAAAGCAGGCTCCAGGCTCCGAGCTGTCAGCACAGAGCCCGATGTGGGGCTCGAACTCACAAACCAGGAGATCATGACCTGAGCCGAGGTCGGACGCCTAACCGACGGAGCCTCCCAGGTGGCTGTCTTTAAATCTTGTGATTGATGCCCCCAGGGACGCCTCTGCAGCCCCAGGCGCTCACAGGAACGTGGTTTGTTTGCTCTGGTTCCCTAGGGAGCTGCCAAATTGATCAAAACACACAACCCCACATTTTTGGGGGATGGGGTCCTACGGCCCCTGTTTCAGTTCCCATGGCTGCGGAGGGGCTGAGCTCCGGGGAACGGTAGCGGGTTGACGTACCCAGCTCTCGTCCCAGAGTTCAGCAGCCTTTGCTGTCATCAAACACTCTCCTGGTGGTTTAAGTGTCTGATCTGATTCCAGAATTTCCAAATAGTGGATTTCGATCATTTTTTCTCAGCGTATTGGGTGTTTCGGTGGAAGGACTGGCCGCTGCGTCTTCCTGCCCTGCCATTTTCTGGGATATCACTGCGTTTTTAAATTCTGTTTCAAGTAAAAAACCACCATAAAACATTATTAATGTTGTTCTGCAAAGTCAATATTCATTCAGAGGTGTCCACGTTATTTACCATTTTCTTTGCTGTTCTAACTGTCTTTGAACTCAGACCTCCTATCTGGATCTTTTCCCTGGTGGAAAAAATTCTCTCGTATGTATATGTGTATGTTTTCGGTTATTTTCGTTTGAAAATGTCTTTATTTCACATTCATTTTTGAAGGAGCTCCTAGAATTGTAGGTTGGTAGTTATTTCAACATATAGAAAATACCATCCTGACTGTTGTTTGTGCTGTTGAAAAGTCAGCTATTGGTTGCCCACTCTCACTTTTAAAATTTTCTCTTTGTAGTTTTTTACCTGGATGCGCTTAATATGGGTTTTTAAAAAAAAAAATCTTTTGTGGGATTCATTTGGCTTCTTGAATCAACGTGGTATCTTTCTTCAGTTCTGGAAAATTCTCAGTCATTATCTTTGCCTATTGCCTCTGCTCCATTGTCTCTGCCATCTGTTTCTGCAACCTGATTAAATGTACCTTAGCCCTTGTATATCTTGTTCAGTCTGTATTTCCTATTTTTTGTGTTTTCATGTTCACTCTGGATAATTTCCTGTCTTCCAGTTCACTAATTCTCTGTTCCACTTTGTCTAATTTACTGAGTTTTTAATTATATGTATTGTATTTTTTCATTTTACAGAGTACTCTTTTTATCTTCAAACTTTACTATTTCATAGTTTCTTGTTTTCTGATATTTTCGCCTTTTTCTTTCATTACTTTAAACAGTTTTATTATCTGTAGATGCTAATTTCAGTAATTGAAATGTTTGAGGATCCTATTCTGATGTCTCTTGTTCTTGCTAGTTCCCATGGAGTTTCCTCGGGTCCTTCTTCATTCTCTCTCCTCCCTTCCTTCCTTCCTTCCTTCTTTCCTTCCTTCCTTCCTTCCTTCCTTCCTTCCTTCCATTTTTGGTTTAATTTGAAGTAGGCCCCACACCCAACATGGAGCTTGAACTCACGATCTCTTTATTTTTGATCGTATGTTGGACTTTGTATTTGAAAAATTGTGAGGATAAGTTGAAGCCTACAGCGAAGGTTTGCATTTGCTTCTACCTGAAAGACACTATAAAATGAGGATTTAAACCACATTTTAAAGGTTGGGATTGCTCTATGATTAAAGCTGAGCTTTCGTTTCTGATAGGCTATTCCACTTCTCTTCACCTTTATCCTGAGGATGAAATGTTCTGGAGTCTCAGTAAATTGTAAGGAGGGGCTCCGCTTAGACTTAACAACTTATATGGGCCTCGGCCTTTGATTTCTGTTCGTGTACTCTGGAAAGACAGTCCAGCCCGGAGAGGCAGATGCTCCCAGGGCAAAAGTGTCTGCGTACCCGGCTGGCCGACCTCGCTAGGCTCCCGTTTTTCCTTCGCTTTGGCCTGGTAATTCTACCCTGTTACGTCTTTGGTGCTTTTTAGGAAGATATATATATCGAGTTTAAAAAATATTTAATTCGTTTGGGTTCAGCAGGAGAGTTCATCTGAACAACCTCTCCTGCCAGTGTTAGAAACACGAAGATTTCCTGCCTGTCTTCTTAGACCCTAAAGTAGCTCATAAGGTTGGATTTCGTGTGTGTTTTCTTTTCTTCTTCTTCTTCTTCTTCTTCTTTTTATTTAATGTTTATTTTTCAAAGAGAGAGAGAGACAGAGTGTGAGCAGAGAGTGAAGTCGCATGCCTAACTGACTGAGCCTCAGGCACTCCTAAATTCTTATAAATTAAAAAAAATTTTGTTAATGTTTATTTATTAAAAAAAATTTTTTTAATGTTTATTTTTGAGACAGAGAGAGACAGAGCATGAGTGGGGGAGGGGCAGAGAGGGAGACACAGAATGTGAAGCAGGCTCCGGGCTCTGAGCTGTCAGCACAGAGCCCAACACAGGGCTCGAACTCACCACGAGATCATGACCTGAGCCTAAGTCGGACGTTCAACCACTTGAGCCACCCAGGCGCCCCTAATGTTTATTTATTTTTGAGAGACAGAGAGACAGAGCATGAGCAGGGGAGGGGCAGAAAGAGAGAGGGAGACACAGAATCGGAAGCAGGCTCCGGGCTCTGTGCTGGGGCTCGAACTCATGACCTGAGTCGAAGTCGGATGCTTAACTGACTGAGCCACCCAGGTGCCCGTCATGTGTGTTTCTCGAATATTTGATATTTGACTGCCAATGTCGTTTCTTTAACATTTATGGAAATATTTAGGCTTTCTGTTTTTGAATTATTTTGGGGGCTCTCTTTCTGTATATCCATCTAAACTTTCGAATTTACCGACTTAAAGTTGTACTTAATTTTAATTTTTTAATGTCCATGGCCTCTTTTCTACTCTTTCATTCCTGATACTGTTCTTTTGTGTCATTTCTCTCATCTTTTCTTTTTAAAATCATCTTTGTTGTAGTTGAATGAATTTTCAGAGAATTAACTTCTGGCTTTCCTGATTTTGTTTTCTTCTCTTTTATTAATGTCCGTACTTTATTTCATTCCTTATATTTTCTTTGGTTTTATTCTGTTCTTTTAAAAATCTTGTGAAGAGTGCCTGGGGGGGAGGGGGGCTCTGTCGGTTCAGCATCCGACTCTCGATTTGGGCTCAGGTCATGGTCTCAGTGCATGAGATCGAGCCCCGAGTCTGGCTCCATGCCCAGCGTGAAGCCTGCGCAAGATGCCGCCCCCTCCCCCTCTCACACTCACTTTGCCTCTCTCTCTCTCTCTCAAATAAAAATAAATGATTAAGAAGGTAAATTTTATATGATGTGGGGCTTTTTTAACCACCATTTTTAAAAATTAAAAACGGAAAGCAATTTGTGTAGTCGCGAAGGGGTCGTGTATGACTGGAGACCGTCCGGGAGGCGGACGGGTGGCAGGAAGACATGAAGGGCCACATAAGCCATTTCAAGCAGCCGGAATTTTATTCTTCAGGCCGTGGAGGCATTTGGACGGTTTCAGACAAGGGAGTAAATTGAGCACATCTGTATTCTAGAATGTTCACTCAGGCACAAAGCGGGAGGTCTGCCGGGGCCGACATGACAGAGGGTGGAACAGAGGTGAGGAGACCGGTCAGACCGGAAAGAATACTGAGTTACGGTGGCCGTGAGGGAGCAGGACATTTGCTAGGCCTTCAGGAAGCAGGACGGAATGCTCTGGAGGAAGGCAGAGAGAAGCGGGAGGGGGTCCAGGATAACCCTGGGTTCAGGCGGCTTGGTCCTTGGTCGTGTCACCGGAGAGCGGTGCCGGGAGGGAGAGGAGAAAACCAAATGAGCTACAGGGTGAGGGTTTTATTTGAAGGCGTATCCACCAGATCCGCGTATTCGGCGGGCTGCGGGGTGAACGGGCTTGGAGCCTGGAGGCGAGGCCCAGCTAACGAGAGGGAGGAGGGAACGTTCTAGGGTGTCAACGGCAGCAAACACACGGCCTGGAGGCCGCGGGTTGATCACCCACCCGTGACCCGGAGCGCCAGCCGCCACGCGGTCAGAGAGAAGGCCGAGGACCTTCCGGGGCGGCCGGGGCCCAGGAGCAGTCGGAACGGGGTCGCGGCGGGCGGTGTCGGGGGGAGCGCGGCTTCAGGAGGGAAGGTCGGCGTGGACGGTGGGGGCCCCGGGGACGGCACGGAGATGGCGGCTGAGACGTGACCGCCGTGGGACTCGGGAGTTAGGTCCTTCATCCCGAGCGGCCGTGAGTGGAAGCGAGCTTTCGGCGAGCGGGAGGAGGCCCGTGAGGTGACAGCCCAGACCCCAGGCCGCAGCCCGGCTGTGCTCGGGGAGGAGGGGACAGTGCCTCCCGCCACGCGCCCGCGGAGCGGCAGGCCCCGTGCCGTCTGGGCCGCACCATGGTTCCGTCATCCAGCCTCACCTTTCTTTTCGTCACTATGGGGTTTTCGCCCGCAGCCCTCTCCACGCCCGGGCACCGCGTGTGCCGCGTGGGCGGGCCTCGGCCTCCTCGGGACAGAAGTCTTGCTCTCTGGCCCTTCGGCGTGGGGGGGGGGGTGCCGGTCCGTGGGCTTCCTGTCGCCCGGCGCCCTCCGTCCTGGGCGCTGAGCCCTCGCCTCCCCCTCCCCCCCTTCACCGCCAGGCCCGGTACGAGAGCCAGCGGGTCCAGCTGGAGTCAGACCTGGCCGTGCGGCTGGAGCAGCGGGTGACGGAGCGGCTGGCCGAGGCCCAGGCGAGCAGCCTGCGGCAGGCGGCCTCGCTGCGGGAGCATCACAGGTGCTGGGCCCTCGCGGGGTCCCCCGGGCGCCCTCACGCGCTGCCTTATCCTCTCCGGTCCCCCTGCCCATTCCCAGCCTGTGGGCTCCCATCCGGCGGGGACCAAGCACGCCCCGGGGCGGGGCTGCCGTTGGGTGCACATGGCGGGGGGAGTGCAGGGGCCTGAAACTGAGGGGTGCGACCAACTTCCAGTCCCCTTTGGTGGGGACAGCCCCGAGCTGCGACCTGTGCCATCTCCAGAGCCGCCCCGAGGCCTCGAGCCCGCTCCCGGGCCAGCCCATGTCCCTCATCCGCTCTCCCCTCCTGGATTTTTCTGGAAATGCCTCTTCAGTGAATCACTGTCCTACAAACCCTGGCCGCAGCCTCTGGTCCTGGGGCCCCCGCCCCAACGCACCAGCTCCGTCCCTCCCCCTTTCCCGAACCCACCGTGCCTTGGGGGCGCCGCCTGGCCCTCTGGCTGTCCCACGCACACGTTCTAGCTCTTTCTCCCTTGCCGACATTCGTCTCCAGCTCGGCCCTCCTTCCTCCCCCGCGTGCCCCCAGGAAGCAGCTGCAGGACCTGAATGGGCAGCACCAGCAGGAACTGTCCGCTCAGCTGGCCCAGTTCAAGGCGGAGACGGCCGAGCGCGAGGAGAGGCTGCAGCAGGTGGCGCAGGACTACGAGCTCAGGTACCCTCCCCGCCGCGTCCCTGCCGGGCGTCCGTCCCTTCCGGCGTGCGGCCCGCCCCCTCCGCGGCAGGACCCCCGCCGCCCGCCGCCTCAGAGGCCGCCGCCCCCTCTCCCGTCCCTTCTCCAGGCTGGCCCGCGAGCAGGCGCGGGTGCGGGAGCTGCAGAGCGGGCAGCAGCGGCTGGAGGAGCAGCGCGCCGAGCTGGTGGAGCGGCTCCTGGCCATGCTGCAGGCCCACTGGGAGGAGGCCAGCCAGCTGCTGGGCGCCACCGCCCTGCCCCCTCACCCCCCGGTACGCACGGCCCCCCGCGCTCCGCTGCCCCCCAGTTCCGTCCTAGGACCCGCCCCGGAGGGGTCTGGGGGGTGGGGGGGGGCGACCCGCCTGTGTCCTTTCTCGAAGAAGAACTGCCTCATCCACGGAGGTCTTTGTGCCACGGGCACGGCTCACCCCTGCGGCCCCTCACGTGGGGCACGGCTGTCTCTCCGGCCAGCCCAGGAGGTGGTGAGTGGGACGTGCTACCGGTTCTGCCCGGTGGCAGCGGCGTTACGACGTGAAGGGCCGAGAACTGTCGCTCAGCCTTGCCCCGGGGTAGGGGAGGGGGGTGTCTCACCCCCGCGCTTTTCCTTTTTTAATTTTTTTTAATGTTTCTTTATTTTTGAGAGCGAGAGAGACAGAGAGTGAGTGGGGAGGGGCAGAGAGAGAGGGAGACACAGAATCCGAAGCAGGCTCCAGGCTCTGAGCTGTCAGCACCGAGCCCGACGCGGGGCTCGAACTCACAAACCGCAAGATCATGACCTGAGCTGAAGTCGGCCGCCCAACCGACTGAGCCACCCAGGCGCCCCTTCTCATGAGATTTTTATCTTTAAGCTAAAATATTTTTCGGAATAGACACTAATATGCACGTGGTAAAAAAAGGAAATCCAAACCCTTCTGAGAGGTGCACGGTGAGAAGCGACCCCATCCTGCCCTGCACCGCGGTCTCTGGGCGCTCCGCCCTCCCGAAACTGCTCCTGACGAGTGTGCACGCCCCGCCCCCAATGGGGGGCTTTCCCCATGAGGCCGGGTGACTTTTCATCTGACCGGGTGTCTGTCATGAACATCAAAGTCGTTTTCCTATATTTGGTTTCTACACACGGTGCTGGAATACCGTTCATCCGTGCCTTTGTGCAAGCATCTCTCTAAAGTCTCTAGAAACGGAAACGTTAGGTTAAAAATAAGCATTTTAAACTTTGATAGAAATTTGGGGCGTCTGAGTGGCTCAGTCGGTTGAGCGTCCGACTTCAGCTCAGGTCACGATCTCACCGTTCTTGAGTTCGAGCCCCGCGTCGGGGTCTGTGCTGACAGCTGGGAGCCTGGAGCCTGCTTCGGATTCTGGGTCTCCCTCTCTCTTTGCCCCTCCCCCGCTCACTCTCTGTCTCTCTCTGGTCTCCTTCAATGCACAGGCCGTTGATCCTTCTTCTGCGTCTCTCTTGTGCCCAGGTTCCCGCCACCAGCCCCTCCAGCCCTGGGCCGCAGGAGCCGGAGAGGGGCGAGGGGCGGCTCTGGAGCCTGCCTCCCGTGGCCGTGGCCCTGAAGCCCGTGGCGCAGCAGAGCCGGGAAGCTGGGGAGGAGCTGCCGGGGGGGCCGCGGGGCCTCCGCAGCCCCTCCCCAGATCTCAGCCTCCTGCTGGGCCCCACCTTCCAGAGCCAGCATTCCTTCCAGCCCCTGGAGCCAAAGCCAGGCCTCGCCTCGTCCTCTGGTAACTGGGGACAGTCACCGGGGTCCCCCCTGTGCGTGCGCTGACTGACCGGCTCCTCTCACCCGGCTTCCCGTCTGTCTGGGGGGGGGGGGACTCGAGCGGCCGGCTCCCCAGGTGGCCCAGTGACCACAAGGTACAAGGAGCCGAAATCCACTCCAGACGGCTCAGATAAAGGGGGCGGGAACTCACGGGGATCTGAGGTCACCGGCCTCCAGGAGAGCTGGCGCTGGGGCCAGGGGCGCTCTCCACACCGATCTGGGGCCGTTCGGGCTCTTGGCGCGGCCTCTGCCCGCACCGCTTCCTCTGGTAGACCAGCACTCTCGCTCCGGTTCTTGCGCTTGTCACGGTGGTCCGCATGTGGGCGTGGCCAGCTGTGACGCTCCCGCCGATCCGCGAGACCGCCTCTTGTTTAAATTTCTTAAATGTATGTTTACTCTGAGAGCGCGTGTGTGTGCGTGTGAGTGAGTGAGCCGGGGAGGGTCGGAGAGGGAGGGGGAGAGAGAGAATCCCAAGCAGGCTCTGCACTGTCAGCACAGAGCCTGACGTGGGGCTCAAACCCACAAGCTGTGAGATCGTGACCCGAGCCAGCATCAGGAGTCGGATGCGTAACCGACCGGGGCACCGCGCGCCCTTAGCCGACCTTCTAGAGACCTCGGTGTCTCTGTTTCTTTCTTGGGTCTCGTTCAAGGAGAGGCGACCCGATGGGTTGGTGACCGTTTCTTAGGCTGGCTGACCTCGGACGTGGTTCTCCCCGGCTCAGTCAGCTGTGACTTGGGTCGCTGGCGACACTCTGTGTGGTGGTGCAAACAGGACAACCCAGGTCCTGAGTTCCATCACGATTTTAAATTCAAAAATCACGTAACCATAACGAAAAAGAATGAGGGCGTGTCCCGGCGAGGGGGGCCAGAGCGCGTGCGGACCGTGAGCTGTGCTGAGTGCCGGCTTCCGTTCTTCGAGGCGTCGCTGTGGGATTTACTTACTCAGAGTCTGAGTACCACAGCTGTCTCCTCTGTCCACACTTCGGGGACCTCAGCTGTGCCGTCTGCCAGTGGCCCCCGCCTTCTCTCTCCAGCTGTTCTAAACTGCTTCTCCTCCCCCAGCCGGGCCGCCGGCTGACATTTAAGGGGCCTCTTTCCTGGGGGCGTTTGGAGGGCTGATTCATGGAGGAGTCCCTCCCCCAACCCCCCCATGACACACGCCTGGCCCTGTTTCACTTTCCAGCTGG
The DNA here is from genome assembly GCA_004024585.1 of Paradoxurus hermaphroditus. NCBI lineage: Eukaryota > Metazoa > Chordata > Mammalia > Carnivora > Viverridae > Paradoxurus > Paradoxurus hermaphroditus. Next base: position 11,489 of record PITB01016193.1, read on the forward strand.
CGCCTTCCACCCGGATCACCGGCCAGAGCGGCCGTTCCCTGAGGAGGACCCGGGACCCGACGGGGACGGCTTCCTGAAGCCCGGGCCGCAGCCCCCCTCCCAGCTGGACGGCCTCAAGCACTTCTTGCACCAGGTAAGCCAGGGCCCACCCATCCTGCCTCGCCTGCTTCTCCCCGTCCTCAGTCCCTGTCCCCTCCCGGAGTCCAGGGCTGTGGCTGCAGCCGCCTCTCAGGACTGACCGCTGCTCTCCCCGTCTGCCTGCTTCCGGTCTCCTGAGTTCCCGAAGGCGGCACGCCGAGCCCTTTCTTCCCCCAGCCTCTGTCTCCCTCGCGGTCCCGGGCCTGGGTCTTCATCGGTCCTCAGGGAGCCTCCCTGTCTTGTCCCCGCAGCTGCTGGAGGCGGTCCCGCAGAACCACGAGGCCCCCACTGTCGATCTGTTGCCCCTGAAGCCCGGTGAGTGGGGCCGGTGGGGGCGGCGGGGGCGCGAGAGCCTGACGGGGGCGAGGCGATGGGGCGCCCTCGGCTGGCGCCCGGTTCCCGAGTCCTGCACCTCTTCCCCCCCGCTAGGCCCTCTGACTGTCCCGTCTTGGGAGGAGGCCCCGCAGGTGCCGCACCTCCCGCCCCCCGTTCACAAGACTAAAGTGCCCCTGGCCATGGCGTCCAGTCTCTTCCGTCCTCACGAGCTTCCCTCAAGCCATTCGCAGAGCAGCGGCCCCCGCGCGGGCTCCCCAGAGAGAGGTGAGTGGCGGGGTGGGGGTGGGGGGCTCCCCAGAGAGAGAGGCAAGCCGCCGCAGAGGTGAGGAGGGAAGGTGCTGGGTGCAGAGCCTGGGCTCCCGGGGAGGCGGAGCCAGGGCCCTGGCCTGACGGGCGTCACCGACGCGCCTCAGGTGGGGACGGGCTGGCACCCGCAGGGCAGCTCATGGACGTGTCGCAGCTGCTACGACTGTACCAAGCTCGGGGCTGGGGGGCCCTGCCCGCTGAGGACCTGCTGCTCTACCTGAAGAGGCAGGAACAGTGCAGGTACCAGCCTGGGGGGAGGGCACGCGGGGGAGACGGATGGGGCCTGGACCGTGCGGGGGACGGCCCGGGCAGGGGAGGGAGGGCTGCGTGTCGTCCATGGAGAAGCGTCCGTTCTCTCGTTCTCTGCCGGGGGAGCCGGTGCGGGCGGGCGAGCGAGCGGAGGCCCAGCCGTCCCCTCTCTCCCTCTGCCTCTTGCCGCTCCCGCCCGGCGTTTGCTCCTCTTCCCGAGAGGCAGAGTGGGGAGCAGCTTTCCCGTCCAGTGTCGGGGAGCAGCCCCCCATCCGCACCCTCCGCTTGTGTGGCAGGACGGACAGCCGAGGGGATCATGTCCCCAGAAGGAACACAGACTCCCGCTTGGGTGAGATCCCCCGGAAAGAGGTGAGGGAAAGTGGGGCAGGGGCGAGGGGCGGAGGGGCTCCCACAGCCCGCCTCCTCCCTGGCGGCTCCTTCCCTGGTGCCTCGCCCTCCGCCTCCTGCCTCCTGCAGCGCCGTCTCCCCTCGGCCGGCGGCTGTGGCCCTCTCCACGCACAGGGCCTTCCCGGGTGCTGGGGAGGCTGACCCCCTTTCCCTCCCCCCTCCTCAGCTCCCCTCCCAGGCTCTCCCTCGCCGCCTTGCTGCGGCCCCGAAGCCTGAGAAGCCTCCAGCGCGCAAGAAGGGCGGGCACCCCGCCCCCACTAGCTCGAGGAGCCGCGGGGGCATCTGGAGATGAGCCCTCGCCCTGTCCCTTCTTCTTCTGTCAGTGAATGTTCCAGAGTCTGTATTCGAGTCTCCCGACTCCTAGGAACTTGACAAAATGGAGATTTTATAGGAAAGTACTTTGTAAAGAAACGTCATTCTGTTTATGTTTTTTACACGTTACACGTTTGTTTTCTATTCTGTGGAAAAGACACGAATGCTTCGAAGAAAGGCCGCCTCTGGCTCGCCTTGAGGACGTTCCGTGAGCTCAGGCTCCGCGTCTCCCGAGCAGAGCGTGCAGAGTGACGGCTGTGGTTGGGAGTGGAATTATGAATGGTTCTAATTTTCTTCTTTATACATTTCTATATTTTCCACATTTTCTAAAACAAGTCCATGTTAATCAGAAAAAAACAAACTTTTAATAAAAGAGTAAGTTATTGTATAAAGAGTCTTGAGTAAAAATTCGATTCTTGGGGAGGTGATTGGTTCTGAAGAGCAAGTGATCCCTGCAGAGTGTTAGCAGGCGCGGCCTGACCGTGGCTCCGGCGTAAGACGCGGGTTACAGACTAGACTTCGGGCGGAAAGAAAACCCCCGACAGGTATGTGCACCTGGGAGGCGGGGAGCCCGGAGCTGAGCTCAAACTGCAGGCGGACACCCGGGCCCCGGCTGTGAGGACGGCCACCCCGTGGGGCGGGGAGGGCAGTGTCACCGGGCCTGAGGGGCACCGGGCCCTCCCCGGGCCCCCACGTCACTCCGAGGCAGAACCGACGCGAGAGCACGCAACTCACGGTGGCTCGCGTCAGTGAATGTGGGGGTCTTGTCCCGCCACCACGAAGTCCCTCTCCGTCGGGAGGGGGAGGGGCAAGGGAGACCGTGGTCCTCCCCCCCCTCGGGGCCGCCGTCTCTGCAGAGAACCAGGACAGACTCCTGCGGGAGCGGCGCGGGCTGCGGCCCTTCCCAAGCCCCGTCTCTCCCCCTCCCCCTACCCTGCGGAAGTGTTTACTTTGCTATTTTTACCCCAAGTGCATAAAACTGATAGGAACAGACTGGTAGGTGGCACGCGGGCCCCACTGGGAGGAGGTAGTCAGTTCTGTGCCATTTTTCAAAGCCGGCGAGACGGACGCCGAGTCTCACCTCGTTGTCCCCTGGGTTCCGACCTGCCACCATCAGTCAACATGCCCTACATTTTTCTTGACACGAAGGGCGGTGTGGAGGATGGTGCCCGGCTCTCCAGAGCCAAGCCGGAAGAAGGGCACAGTGCTGACTTAGCCGTTTTGGGAGCTAGATCCAGTAAGCCGGCTTCAGTCTTTAGCACATATATCAGCCCCCCATTAAAAGCCTGTTTCTTCACTGGAGACCAGCAAGGAGGAGGGGGAGGAGGAGACCGGCAGACAGGCAGCCCCCCACTTTTTCCTCCCATAATCATCGGGGGAATATTCCGAGTCGGGGAACATGAAAGACCTTGCAAGTTCTAGAAAAGCCCACGGGCAAGGGAGGAGGCGGTGCGGCCTCTCGCTGGGGCTTCACTTAGTGCGGCCAGCGTGTGACGCGGGGCTTCGTCTCGCGGGAATGCCCACAGCTGCGTGAGGGTGGGGTGGGGGTTCTGGTGGTGGAACATATCGGGGTGTAGACCGAGCTACCCCAACAGACCCAGGGCTGCGCGGGCTTGGGGGCAAAGCGTCTCCCTGACAACCTTCCAGAGCAGCGGGGTGGTCCCGCTCCACGTGGTCGCCCAGGGTCTCGGGCTCCTCCGCCTCGTCGCCCTGCCCCCTGCTAGATCGGCGTCCACGTCTGTGTGCTCGAAGCCAGACCCTTGTCCCGGAGGGCTCCCGGCGGCCGAGAAGGGCACAGAGCCGTGCCCGGCCCAGTGTTTTCGGTCGCATACTTGGAAGCGCCACACACCGGGGTTGCTTCCATTTCACTGAAAACACAATCGCCGAGGCAGCCCGGGCCAGCAATCGGTGCCCACGCGTGCGGATCGGGAAACCGCTCACCCCACGTGTCAGTTACCAAGGAGTTCGCGCGTTCCTGAGGTCCTGGGGCCACGGAAACCCCACCCGCCGGCCCCTAGGAGAGGCGAGGACGCCCGCGCCCCAAGACGCGGTGACTCCGTCCCCAGGGGACATGCCCGCGCGCACCGGGCCGGCGGCAGAAACCTGCCAACCCCCGGGTGTCAGTCCGCAGGGGTGGCCCCGCGCGCCGGCACAAACTGCCGAGCTAAAGTAGCGCGCACGGATACGGAGGAAAAGGCCCAACGCGAAACCGGAAGCGCCGACTGCGGAAGAGGCTGCGCGGCATGCGGCTCGCGGAGGGTTTGAAAACCGGAAGTGCAGGGCAGCGCGGGTTTGAAAACCGGAAGTGCAGGACAGCGCGGGGGCGTCGCAGCCGCGGGGGTGAGTCGGGGCGCGGACCGGAGACGCGGGGCATCTGCGACAGAGGACGTGCCGGCGGGTCGTCCCATACAGCGGCCGGATCGAGTCTGGGATTCCGTTGTGGACGGCGGGGGCCGGGATTGGATTAGAACTCGGCGTGTGGGGGCGGACTCCCGGCCTCACGTCGGTATGGACAGTTCCGGAAGTTCCGACAGAGAGGTAAATTGGTGTATGATGTGGGCACCCACCTCGTCCCCAGCACACCCCACCCCTGCTTAGCTTCCCGAGCATGCTCTCATGATCACGAGCCGGGTGCGTTACCAAGTAGACGTTCCTTCTCCCAGTTCTGGAGGCGGCGGCAGGGCGTGCTCCCCGCAGACTCTCCGGGGGGTGGGGGGTCCTTGCTCACCTCTTTCTGGTTTCCACTGCTGGTCGTGAGCCATCCCTGGTGTTCCTTGCCTGGTAGATACATCATGCCAGTCTGTCTCTGTTGTCACAAAGGGTTCTCTCTGTCTGTCCCCCTGTGTCTCACTCGGCCTTCTTAGAAGGACACCAATCATTGGAATCCCTTAACTGATTACATCCGCAAAGACCCTATTTCCAAATAAGGTCACTTTCAGAGGTATTGGGGTTGAGGATGTAAACATATCTTTTGGGGGGCTACGACTGAACCCGTAAAAAACCCGTAAGCAACGAACACACCGAGCATCCGGCCCCTGCCTTTGGAATGCCATTCTGGGGGCGCCTGGGTGGCTCAGTCGGTTGAGCCTCCGACTTCGGCTCCGGTCATGATCTCGCTCATGGGTTCGAGCCCCGCTTCGGGCTCTGTGCTGACAGCTCGGAGCCTGGAGCCTGCTTATGATTCTGTGTCTCCCTCTCTCTGCCCTTCCCCTGCTTGTGCTCTGTCTCTCTCTTGCTCAAAATAAATAAACGCCAAAAGGAAAAAAAAAAAGCCATTCTGTACTAACAAGCAGGGGACCCCTGGGGAAGCGGCTCCGTCGGGGTCTGGGTCAGGGAAAGGACAAGGTCAGTCTGGACGCTCTCTGTCCAGAGATGCCATCAGATCCCACAGGCGCAGGCCCCTGTCCTGCACGGCTGCCCCCCCCCACTTCAGAACCAATCGAAAGTAAGTGGGTGCCCAGGTTCCCCACAGCTGCTGTCTGATTTGGCCGCGAATAGGAGGTTCCCACGACCCCCTCCTGAGGTTCGATTAACCTGGGAGAGCACAGAGCCACTCGCGGAACTCAGAGAAACGCCCCATTTTATGAAAGGGTTTATCCTAAAGGCTGTAGCTACTGACCGGTGAAGAGATAGACAGGCCCTTCTGCCTCCACGGAGCTGGGGTGTGTCACCCTTCCGGAAGCTCTCCGAACCCCGTCCTACCAGGGTTTTTATGGAGGCTTCTTCAGGCAGCCGCCGTAGATCATTAAGGCTGTTTTCAGACCTTCTCCCTCCTGGAGAGAATGGGCGGGGAAGGAGGGGCGGCCGAACCCTCCAAGCTTCCTGGTCTTCCCCAGGAGCCCACCCAGGGTCACCTCAATAGAACCAAAGATACTCCCGCCACCCAGAAAATTACAGGGGTTTCCAGAGCCTGTGGGGGGCGCAGAGACTAACATACATTTTTCTCTTCTCTCACAGTAGTGTTCTGTGGCAGTTTTTTCTTTTGCTGTATCAGAAGAAGCTTCAAAAACCATTTTTTTTTTAAAAGGAGGTGTCCTGGGTTCCCCCTTGTCTTCTGAGATGCTGTCGCTAGGAGAACTTTCATTTGGTACCGCTTTTTACTGTTTGAATTCTGTGCTTACCACGCACGTGGATTTTCTTTGAAAAAAAATTTTTTGAATGTTTATTTATTTTTGAGAGACAGAGAGAGTATGAGCAGGGGAAGGGCAGAGAGAGAGGGAGATACAGGAGCAGGCTCCAGGCTCTGAGCCATCAGCATAGAGCCTGATGCGGGGCTCGAACGCACAGACCGTGAGATCATGACCTGAGCCGAAGTCGGCCGCCCAACCGACTGAGCCCCCCAGGCGCCCCTCTTCTAAACTTCGAATGCGATCATAACATCGCATGGTCAGGAGTTGGTGAACAAAACATCTCGTTGGGTCTGTGCTGAAATGATTCCAGGCCGGCTCTGGGCTCGAAAGCCAGGGGTGCCAACCACGCGGTTTAACCACGCGGCGTGGACTCGGTGCTGGTGGCCGCGGCTGGGCCACGTCGGTGCAGGCCGTCGGCGCCGGCGACGCTGGTGATGATTCATCGCCCCTGCCTCTTGGGTTGGCCGAGGAAGAGAGACCGAGAGCCGCAAACGAAGTGTGTGTGTGCCGCATCATATTAAGGCCTCTTTTGCGCTGGGAGGTGTTTGGCGAGGGTTAAATACGGGACATGAATATTTATAGCTCGTCTTAGTCCTGGTTCTCCAGAGAAATAGAACGCACAGGGTGTGTGTGTGTGTATAAATAAATACGTATATATGTGTATGTACGGAGAGACATTTATTGTAAGGAATTGGCTCATGCGATTGCAGCGGCTTGCCTGGTCCCGTTCTGGAGAGCAGGGCAGCAGGCTGGGGACGGGAGCGAGTCGCCATTCGGGAACAGAGGCCGCCGGGCGACAAAGCTCCTTCTTGCCGGGGGAGGCCAGCCTTTCTGTCCGGCCTCGTCTGATTGGATGAGCCCACCTACTGTCTGGAGGGCCCTCTACTCTACTCAAAGCCTATAGCCTTTAAATGTGTTATTTATTTTGAGAGAGAGAGAGAGAGAGAACAGGGGAGGGGCAGAGAGAAAGAGGGAGCGAGAGAATCCCAAGCAGGCCCCATGCAGAGCCTGACTCGGGGCTGGATCCCACTAACTGAACCGTGAGATCATGACCCGAGCCGAAATCAAGAGTCGGACGCTTGACCGACGGAGCCCCCCAGGCGCCCCCCAAAGTCTACAGTAAACTCAGATACTCCACGGAAGAACGGATGAGGAACGGGCTAGCATTTAACAGGAAAGATGGGGGGGAAAGGCCGAGAATAGTTCAAAACGTTAGCCGCCTACGCAAGCGATCGGGCCCAAATGCCATAAAACTTCTTTTGAGTCAGAGATTTTTGAGAATTAGCAGACGCAGGAGGAGACTTGGTCCGAACCCTCCGTGATCGGACTAAAAGCGGAGTATCTGGGAGGTGCCGCCCGTCCTAAACCCCCTCTTTGGGGGGCGGCTTCCTCCCGGAGAAGGAGCTAAGCGTGAAACTACCATAAGTCCCCTCTCCGGGGGGAGTCGGTGGCCTTGAAGAAGAATAAGAAGACCACTGCCCCCACATACACAAGCGTTATCACAAACTACCGTATCTCCCGCTTTGTTTCCAGGAAAGCCCGTCTGTCTTTCCTAAAGAACTCCATCTGTCCTTCCCATAGAAGCTTTTTCCTCCCCTCGCCCCTACTGGGTCTGTGAACCCCTATCTTTAGTGATTGAGCCAAATTACTTTCCGTGTGAACTCCCGCGTGCATACGGGAATAGCCTTGCTCTTTTCTCTTGCTAATTTATCTTTTCTCAGTTTCATTCACAGGCCCCCAACACAGAGCCTAAGAGGGTAGAGGGAAGGTTTTTTCCCCCCCTCGTCAGCAGGAGTAATGATTTTAGAGTTTGAGGTGTAATTCAGAGACTCCATCTTCCACAGAAGGATCCTAGTCTTAGACGCCTCGCCACCGTGGAGCATTTTCTATCAAATCCCGTAATAGTTTTCACAGTATGATCGTGCTTGCTTCGAGCTGAGGAAGGGGAGTCAGAAAGGAGGCCTGAGGTTTGGGGGAGCCCCGAGGCCGCCTCAGGGCAGATCTCAACTAATCCTAGAAAAAGCGGTGACTCGTGAGAAATATTTGGGTGCATACCCCGTATTTCCAGGACCGAAGACAATGCGGGATTAGGTCTGCTTTTTCCATTTTGTTCCTTTGCTTACCTACTTTGGTTTTCTCGTAACTGGACTCCCACTCGTGTGGACTGTTTTGCCCCTTTAACTTATTTATTAGTTAAGTAGAAGTTCACATTGTGACCGTGAACGTTCTTTTTCAGGCCACTCAGCATTCTCGTACCTCCGAAACTCTGCCGACTGCAGAATAGGCCATCACACCGATGTCCCGTAACTGGGCGGAATCGGTCCCCTGGTATTGGATAGCGCGGGTTTCTGAGAAGGTCTCGAAGCGATGCATTGTTGTTGCATCGAACATCGCTGTGTACAAATCTTTGGGCTAGGATCCTAGGTTAGTCCTTTAAAAAAATTTTTTTTTATGTTTTATTTTATATTTGAGAGACAGAGCATGAGCAGAGGAGGAGCAGAGAGAGAGAGAGGGAGAGACAGAATCGGAAGCAGGCTCCAGGCTCCAAGCTGTCAGCACAGAGCCCGACACGGGGCTCGAACTCACAGACCGAGAGATCATGACCTGAGCCGAAGTCAAACGCTCAAGCAACTGAGCCCCCCAGACGCCCCGATCCTAGATTATTTCTTTAGGGTGATTTCCCAGAAGGAGGGTATACTTTTTCGCCTAGCTTTTTATTGAGATGTAACTTGCACAAGGTGCATAAATCTCCAGCTTGACGCAACCTGAACACATGGAAACACCCAGGCGGAAGCCGTCCGGACCCAAATAGAGCATTTCCAAGTTCATTCCCTAGAAAGCCCCCTCCCCACCAATGCTCACCCCCTCCCCGGCAATGGCCGCTGCTACCGGTCACCAGCGAATATTCATGCCTCTCCTTGAACTTCGTACGAAGAGAATCATCAACACACAGTCTCTTGCGTCTGACCTCTTTGCCTCAGCGATGTCTGTGAGTCTCACCCGTGTCATCACACGTATCAGTTTGGCCTTCCGTCTTTCCTCCCTGCAGTGGAGTGTTCTGTTCTGTTGTTGGGATACACCCGATCTACCCACTATCCTTTAGCAGGCATCCGGGGTGTTTCTAGGTTGGACACTGGCGAACGTTCTCGTACACGTTTTTAGTAGATGTGTGTGCGCACTTATTTCTGTTGAGTATAGACCTTAGGCCGGAATCGCTGGCGGGTCTGTTCATCTTTAGTCGGCAGCTGATGGGTGGTTTTCCAAAGCGGCTGAACCAGCTTATACGCCTGCTAGGATCGTGTGAGCCTCCCCATTACTCCCTCTCTCGCAAGCACTTGGCGTTGTCCATCTTTTTCATCTTAACCATTCTGGAAAATGTGTAGTGAAATCTCGCCTAAAGCATGTTTTTATTATTAGCGTATTTATATGTATGTATTGGGGTGCCTGGCAGGCTCGGTCGGTAAGTGTGCGACTCTTTGGTTTAGTTTTTTTTTTTTAATTTTTTTAATGTTTATTTATTTTTGAGAGACATAGAGGCACAGCGTGAACAGCGGAAGGGCAGAGAGAGAGGGAGACACGGAATCGGAAGCAGGCTCCAGACTCCAAGCCATCAGCACAGAGCCGGACGCGGGGCTCGAACTCACAGACCACGAGATCATGACCTGAGCTGAAGTCGGCCGCCCAACTGACTGAGCCACCCAGGCGCCCCCTTTTTTTTTCTTAAGTGTTATCGAGAGAGAGAGACAGAGAGTGAGTCGGGGTGGTTCAGAGAGAGAGGGAGACACAGAATCCGAAGCAGGCTCCATGCTCTGAGCTGTCAGCACAGAGCCTGATGCAGGGCTCGAACGCACAAACTGTGAGCTCATGACCTGAACTGAAGTCGGACGCTCAACCAACTGAGCCACCCAGCGCCCCTAGTTTATTTATTTTTGAGAGAGAGAGAGAGAGAGGAAGGACAGAGAGGGAGAGAGAGAATTCCAAGCAGGCTCCACGCCACCAGTGCAGAGCCCGATGTGGGGCTCAAACTCATGAACTGTGAGATCATGACCTGAACCGAAGTCTGACACTTAACCAACTGAGCCACCCAGGCGCCCCAGCGACTCAGAGTTCATCTCAGAGTTGTGAGTTCAAGCCCCACATTGGGCATGGAGCCGACTTAAAAAAATAAAATAAATACATCTTTGTAAAAAACTTGGAAGGTACAAAAAAGAAACCAAACATTGGAAATCATTCATAACCCCACCCCACCCCGCCATCTTCTTCCTTCCTTCACTGGCTTTCCTGGGTTTGGGGTGTGTTCATGCAATTTTGTCTGTACCGATTTCCATTTCCATCAGCAATACATGAAAAGCACCTGTTATGTTTTTTTGTTCTTGCTTTTGTTTTTCGTTTTTCCTCTTTCCTCTAAACTGGGATTATTTTTTAAATGGTCAATTTGTTGTTTTGGTTCTATTTCACGTTGCTTTATTTCTTAATGAGGTTGGAGTTTCACATTTTTTCTTGCTATTTATTTCGCTTTTCTGTACGTTGTTTTATTCCCTTTAATGAAAGAGCTTTTTGATCAACACCCGTATCTAAAGAATAACATCTTAAAAAAAAAAAAGCTTATGTGGTAATCCCATGAATTAACAGATATGCAGAAATTCTAGATAAAATGTTAACAATCAGAATATAATAGAACTTTAACAGAAACATAGACTTTAACCATTTCTGTCCCCTCCTCAACCAAAGCTCGAATTGTCAATATAATCAATAATGTTCCCGGGAAAAATTGTAAAAATCATATAATTATGTCTACAGATGCCAAAAGGGAATTCTTCACTGAAACTCTTCCTGAAAGCAATAAAAGGTTGTCTCTTTAACATCACAAAAACTCTGTTGAAAACCAGAAGTCAAAATTACACTTAATGGAGAAACATGAATTATTCCGCTTCGAAACAGGAACAAGACAGGGGCCACGTTATCAGCGCTATTTAACTTAGCTCTAAAAATTCTGACAAAGCTTTTTGAGAAGACCGCCAAAAATATCCATCAAGAAGGGGAAGAAGTGAAACTGTCGCGTCTTGTAAATGAAATGAAAAGGCCCTCAAAATTACGAGAGCTAACAAATGAAGAGCATCAAAGAAACAAGATACGACACAATTAGTTTAGGAGAGCTTCCGTCTTTACAATAGTCTATCTCTTTGTTATTTCTTTCCATTTATCCATTTCTTTCTTTTAATTCTTTTTTTTAATGTTTTATTTATTTTTGAGAGAAAGAGACAGAGTAAGAGCAGGGGAGGGGCAGAGAGAGAGAGGGAGACACAGAATCCGAAGCAGGCTCCAGGCTCCGAGCTGTCAGCACAGAGCCCCACGCGGGGCTCGAACCCACGAACCGTGAGATCACGACCTGAGCTGAATTCAGACACTCAACCGACTGAGCCCCCCGGGCGCCCCTGTTGTCGTTTGTTTATCACGGAGTCCTATGACGAAACTTGAAAGGACGAATTCCTCCTGCAGCGCCCAGGAAATCAGGCTCGCGCCCGACTCGTTTTCCCACCTGCTTTCGACCCAGCCCAGTTTTTTCCCCTTGACCCTTGACCCTTGCACGTGAGCCTCCGCGTGGAGAGCAGGCGAGCCAGGTGAAGAACAGGCTTCCTCTGCGCCCGCCTGGCCGCGGCCGGGGGAAGGGCAGGGCAGAGAAAGGCAAGGTCCCACGGGGTCACTTGAAGACATAGTACTTAGAGGTGTCAGCGGACGCTTGACTTTTAAAACCAAAGCCGCGCGAGTCTTAGAGCGGCAGCCGAGAGAGAGCCCCAGGCAGAGACGGGGACTGGGCGCGGGGCCTGGAGAGTCGATCTTTGACTCAATTAGGCTGAATCAATCTTGCCATTGAGTTCCCGGGGAAATTCAATTACAGGTCAAGTGTAGGAAGCCCAGTAATTGTGGCTTAAGCGGCAGAAATGGCAGGTGATCGATAGTAGCTCGGGGACGAGTTTGACTTCAAAGCCCCCTGAGTCTCTAGTGAGCAGGAAAGGCCGATGAGGGGAGAGAAGAGGAGACTCCCAGAGTCGAGAGACCAACTGTTGAGAGGTGTGCCCCAGGGGGGCCGCAGGGCGCTCGGGGCGCTGAAAAGGGCACTGCCCTCCCCACCATGCTTGCCCGCCCAGCCGCCGACCCGAGTGGAGACTCACAGGCAGAGGGGCTCCTGGTGGCAGCTGAGCGCGGGTGGCCGGTGACCTGAAATGACGCTCCCCAGGCCGGTGTCAGAGGCCGAAGCTGCCGAAAGTGCGCGGAGACCGGTCGGTCGCGGTGTGGACTGGAAACAATTCCTGGGGGAAAGAGCGGCTCCCAGGAAACCCTTTATCCCGCTCACGGAAGTAGACGGTTCACAGAAGGTCCCGCTTCCTCCGGCGGTGACACAGATCTCCTAAGAGGGGCTTTGTGGCTGCGTCAGAACCCAGGAGCTGTCCACGGGTGGATGGATTCCACCGCCTGAAGACACAAAAAAGGAAAAAATAAAACCCATACTTCAGCGTGGCAAAAAAAAAAAAAAATCAGAACTATATTGCAGTGTAGTTTTGCAAGATGTCACCGTTTGGGGGAAACGGGGAGAGCGTACACGAGACGGCTCTGTATTATATTTTGCTACCGTACGTGAATCTACCCTGATCTCACAATAGAAAGCGTAATTAAAACTTGTAAATAAAGTTGAAAGGCATACAACAAGCCGTGGTAAGTGCGGGCAACTCGGATCCCAGACCGAGGGCTAACTCTAATATGCAAAGAGCTTCTGCAAATCAAGAAGAAAAAGACCACCCAATCCAATGGGGGGGGGGGAATGAGCAAAGGATGCGAAGAGATAGTTCATCCGAAAAATGAAAAAATAAGTCTGTAAGTACATGAAAAGCAGCTCAAACTTTGTCATAAGAGAAATTCGAGTTAAAGCTCTAGGAAGGGAATGCCTGGGCGGCTCAGTAGGCTGAGCGTCTGACTCTCCCTTTCCACCCAGGTCATGATCTCAGGGTCGTGGGATTGAGCCCCGCATCGGGCTCCAAGCTGACAGCATGGAGCCTGCTTGGGAGTCTCTCCCTGTCTCTCTCTCCCTCCCTCTCTCCTTCGCTGTCCCTCCCCTTCCTTGTGTGCCCTCTTTCTAAAAAAAATAATAAAAAAAACTATAGTAAGGCACCATTTTTTTCTACCTAACCGACTGGCAAACATCCCTGTATCCAAAGGTAGGCCACACACTCTGCCGGTGAGAACAGAACTCTGCGTTTGGAAAGCAGGACTCGGCACTTGCTCTTGACCCCACAAGGTCACTTCTGGGATGCGTCTAGGAGATGGGCACACGGTGGGGAGCCACGCATGAGAATGCAATGACAGAAGCACACGGTATTCCATGGGACAGGGACGCCGTCACAGCAAAAGACTGGAAACAGAGTGTCCAGTGATGGCACTGAGTCGGATACGGGGCATCAAAGCCCCAAACTCCGTGGCGAGTCCTCACCGGGGGCCACCGTTAGCCCGAGAGGGTTCGGGATGCAGCTAATAGGACGAAAAGTGCAAGTTCGGATGCTCATCGTAACGTCTGAACAGACTCCGTGGGCCGTGGCCTTGTCTCCTTTGCCCGAGCGTGTGACGGGGACAGCTATCGTGTCCGACTGCGGTCGGCATCCCCTGCCCAGTGTGGTGACACGGAACACACATAAATCGGCCCTTCTGCCAATACCGATTGGTCGCGCTCCGGGGGGAAGCCATAAAATTGCCTGAGCCCACACGGGTCGTTAATCAGAAACAGTGCGGACTGGCAGGGGACAGGAGATTACCTCTGGAAGCAGCGCCCCGCTGGAAGCTGGAGATGCGACAGGCCGTCCGTCCGTCCAACAGCCCCGTGGGCGGGGCGGGCGGGGCGCGTCCCAGCAGGGCCCCCTGGGAGTTTGGACCACAAATTTCCCATTTGAGAGGCAGTTGCTAGCTGGCTCCCGGACACTCCCTGAAGCTGCCGCTGCGGCGGAAAGACAGAAAGTAGCCTTGAGGGGCGCCTGGGGGGCTCAGTCGGTTAAGCGTCTGACTCTGGACTTGGGCTCCGGTCATGGACTCACAGTTCGTGGGATCGATCCCCACATTGGTCTCTGTGCCAACAGTGCGGAGCCCGTTTGGGATCGTCTGTCTCTCTGCCCCTCCCCTGCTTACACTCTAAATCTCTCTCGGGGCGCCTGGGCGGCTCAGTCGGCTAAGTGTCCGACTTCGGCTCATGTCATGATCTCATGGTTCGAGGGTTCGAGGCCCGCGTTGGGCTCTGTGCTGATGGCTCAGAGCCTGGAGCCTGCTTCGGATTCTGTGTCTCCCTCTTTCTCTCTACCCCCAGCCTCCCGCCCCCCACTTGCACTCTGTCTCTTTCTGTCTCTCAAAAATAAATAAACATTAAAAAAAGCAACAACAAACCTTTGTGTCAGAATTTCTGAGGGCCTCATGGGGGTGGACTGTGTCTTCACTTCATATCTGGCAAAACTGGGGTTAACGTGTTGCCTAGCGATGTAGATAGTCCCCCAGTTCCATGCCTGTACAACCCTCCTGCCCACCCTAGGGGGAGGCATTTGCTAGAACAGTATTGCTGAGGGCGTTCTGGACCCGGACAGTTTGCATGAACGAATACAGGGAGGGAAATCCAGGGTCCCCTCTGATGTGGGGAACTCACACAGATTGAGAAATTGAGATAGAACTCAGTTTCCTTCTAACCTGCAGCCCATCGACCGATGCTTGGGGTGGGCCAGTCAAACGTTTCTCCAGGAACTCCCTACCGCCTTAATGCTGACGCTCTGCCAGAGGGAAAAACCACCTTAGCCTGACAGTAGCCAGGCCTCCGTGTCCTGGGAGTCCTCTTCGGCACATGAAAATCCCTTCGGAAACTTCCCCTGGACTTTGCCTCCCCCCACCTGCCAAGTCCACGGTCGGTCTCTCTTCACGGTCCCTGAGCCGCTCTTCCTGCCCACGGGTCCTGTCTCCGGGCTTTAATAAAGTCGCCTTTTTTTGCCCCAGAGACGTCTTCAAAAATTCTTTCTAGGCCGGCGGTCCCGAACCTCCCCCCCCAACACCCCAAAACCTCATCACATCGATGCTTTGAGAGTGTCTCGGAGCAAGCGATGAGCCTGCCTCTTGGGTCGGTTCCACGGGATGTCTGAAGGCGCGAAGCCGGATGTCACCGAGGCCAGACTGGCTTCTTTGGAACCTAACCAAGTCAAACAGAAGCCCGCAATCCTGACTGGCCTTGATCTGAGAGACGCCGATGGCTGGGCTGCCTGTTGATGACTAAGCTGGCCGTGGTCCGCGTGTCCGTTATCTTTTGGCTGCGATTGTTTCAGGTTACACGCACCGCGGTGCTGTCACGTGGCGTGACTCTGACCCCATTGGCAGGAAGCACACACCTTCTGCGAGCAGGTGTCGTGATGCTACTGCTAGCCAAACCCCGATGCACGGGGGAAGTGACTGGCCGGGGGAAGAACTGGATTGAGCTGCCCATCTGCTACCGTGCCAGCAGCCCAGGCCACATGGAGGACAGAGGTCCTGGCCCGACAGCCCAGCTGAGCTGCTGGACAGCTGCCCCGGCGGCCGGCCCTGTCCGCGAGCCATCTCGGGTGCCCAGCCAGCGTCACGGGGAGCAGGAGAGCTACCCAGGGCAACCCACAGGTTCCCGGAATTACAAATGGTTGTTTGTACTAACCGGACAAGCCACTAAATACTAGGGTATTTTGTTACCTAGCAATCAAAGAGACAGAACCCGTGACCTTTCCAGTTCCCGAGGCTTCTGGGATTCTTTCTTTTTTAAGTTTATTTATTTATTTTGAGAGAGACAGAGATGGCACAAGCGGAGAAGGGGCAGAGAGAGAGAGAGGGAGAGAGAGAGAGGGAGGGAGAGAGAGAATCCCAAGCAGGCTCTGTGATGTCAGTGCAGAGCCCGACGTGGGGCTTGGACCCGCAAAACCTGGCAATCACGACCTGGGCGGAAGCCAAGAATTGGTTGCTTCGCTGACGGAGCCTCTGCTCAGAGGGTCCCCCCCCCAGCCTCCGCACACCCCAGAGCTGGCAGTTTGGGGATCGGCGGCTTCCCGAGGCCTGGTGATTGATTTTTCAGGAGCTCATCGTTTGGTGGTCCCCATCCCTGGTGACAGGGGACCCGACTCCAGCCGCATCCTCTCCCTGGACCACCCCACCGTTGAGGTCCCTGTCGGCACTGCCTGCTCACCACAGGGGCCGGGCAATCTCTCCTCCCGCCTGAAGCCAGCCCTGCCAGCGTCTGTCCCCACGTCTGCACGAGGTCACTCTGTTTTCCGCGTCCTCCCCCGCGTTTCTGGGGACGGCCCAGCCCGCGTTCACCCAGCTTCCAGCAGCACGGCGTGATTTTTGCCCGTAGACCCCTCCACCCTCGGCCCTGTGTGACCTAGGCCCTGCCAGTCCATCGTGTCGTCCGTGACCACGTGGACGCCTGACCAAGGTCAGGCTGATGGGAGTCCGGAGACTCAATTCTTGGACTTTTGTCGAAGCCGTCGGGCGAACGGGGTCTTTGCTTGCTGGATGGAGGGCCAGGGGCTGCTGCTGCGTCCCTCAAGTTTTCAGTGATAAGACCCCACCGAGGCTTTGTGCCGGAGGCTGTTTGGTCTCCAGGCCCTCCCTGCGCCCACCAGGAGAATCCTGTTGAAAAGTGGCAGCAGAAAGACACAAAGAAACAATTCTTCTTAAAAAAATCTTGAGACGTGGCCTGCAGCTCCCCCTGGTGGACAACACTGTGTTCTCAGCGTCTCGACACCAGGCCTTCATTTCAATTTACCGCGTGTCCCCACCTTCTGTCTGTATCCAAGTTACGTTAGAACATCTTTCCTGGTTCCAAAACTGCGTAACTCCTGCTGCTTCTAATCCGGATTACGGACCTTTCCCATCATGCTTTGTAGCTCAGAACCGTCACCCTGAACAAAATGTGTTTGCGTGGCTTTCCCCAAGTCACAAAGTGGCTTCACAATGTGCTAGCCCTTAGGAATCCATTTTTTTAACCCTCAGGAAAGGGGGAAATAAGAAAATAGAAGAGAAACAGAAAACTGGAATGTGGTAGAATGTTAAAATCCAGTCAACTATAACTTGTGGCTTCTGGTTTCAAACACTGGCCTCCAGGTCTTCCTCTTTTTTTTGTTTTGTTTTGTTTTGTTTAAGTGTTTGTTTTTGAGAGAGCCCAAGCAGAGGAGGGGCAGAGAGAGAAGGGGGACAGAACCCGAAATGGGTTCTTCTCTGACACCA
Source organism: Paradoxurus hermaphroditus (assembly GCA_004024585.1). Lineage (NCBI taxonomy): Eukaryota > Metazoa > Chordata > Mammalia > Carnivora > Viverridae > Paradoxurus > Paradoxurus hermaphroditus. Next base: position 28,633 of record PITB01016193.1, read on the forward strand.
GAGAGCCCGGTATGGAGCTCGAACTCGTGAACCTCGAGGTCATGACCTGGGCTGAGGTCAGACACTGAACCGACTGAGCCACCCAGGCGCCCCTATTTTAACCATTTTTAGGTGTACTGTTTAGGGACGTCCGGCCGGCTCAGTCTGTGGAGTGTGCGACTCTCGATCTCGGGGCAGTGAGTTCGAGCCCCATATCAGCTGATAAACAAATACTTGGAGGGGTCAGTGGTAGTCCTGCCAGACAACCTGCCTTTCCATCTTGACTACATCCTTATTTTTACCATTTTTTATTTATCTAACGGAAAAACGGGCATGCCGAGAGCATAATTTTCATAAACTTCATACAACTGAGACAAAGATGAAAATATTTTCCTACAAGGGGATGTTCTTTGGATTTGAGGTGGGAGAACCGCTGGACTGTGCATTCAGTTGTCAAGGAAAGGAATGACATACGGAACATTCTAGAAATTCTCTGTCATTGGAGGTTGAGGCTAAAATGTAATGTGTTATTGGGGACTTAGTATCAAATATATATACATACAGGGCATGGAGCCCAATGTGGGGCTCAAACTCATGAACCATGAGATCATGACCTGAGCTGAAGTTGGACACTCAACCTACTGAGCCACCCAGGCGCCCCTCAGATATATTTGCCGGTACACTTAATGTTCGTTAGGAAAAGCATCTTCCTCTAGGCTCTAAGTCCAACTTTCAGACCCAATATAGCGCACACAAAAGTAGAGAGGGGATCAAGTATTCGTTTCCTGGGGCTGCTGTAACAAATGACCACAAACCTGGTGGCTTCAAACAACACATATTTATTCGCTTACGGTTCCGGAAGTCAGACATCCAAAGCAATCTCCCTGGTGTAAGCAGGGCCAGGCTCTCTCTTGAGACTCGCTGGAGGCTCCAGGGGATCCATTTTCTGGCGCTTTCCGAAAGCTTCTAGAGATGCGTTCTTTTTTTTTTTTTTTAATATTTATTTATTTTTGTGAGAGAGAAAAAGAGAACAGAGTGCTAGCGGAGGAGGGGCAGAGAGCAAGACTGAGACAGAATCTGAAACAGGCTCCAGGCTGCGAGACATCAGCACAGAGCCTGATGCAGGACTCGAACCCACGAACTGTGAGATCATGACCTGAGCCAAAGTTGGACGATTATACTCCTTGACTTATGACCCTTTCCTCTGTTTTCAAAGACAGCAGAATAGCATATTCCCAGTTGTCACATGGCTTCCTTATATGGTACTCTTATATTTACATGTATACATGTATATATATATGTGTATTATATTATATAATATTTTATATTCTATATATTATGTATAATTGCGTTCTTATAAGGATACCTGTGATGACTTTTAGGGCCACCTGGATCATCCTTTATCCCAGGGTCCTTCCCTTTATATACATTCAAACAGAGGAACACTGTTTAAGGACATGAGAGAAATCTATATACAAGAACATGGGAAAATGCCCAAGGTATATTATAAAGAGAAAAATAGAAATTAACAACAACATCCAGTCAGAAGATATAACAGGAGATTCTACAAGAGCAACTGAAAAACAAATACCTTCTAGAAAACTTAATAAGAAACACATCTAACCTAAAGAGAAGTTTAAAACTTTTCACAAAGGTACGCTCAAACAAAGGAGCAAATATTCCATATTCTTAGTAGGGAGATTGAACATCATAAAATAGAAATCTTCCATAAATTAATTTTTAAATTTAATACCATAACAACTTTGAAAGTACTAGTGCTTTGGAAGAAAACCCTAGACGAATTGATTGTAAAGGTTCCATTAAAAAATTACGGCCCAAGAATAGCCGGGAAATTTCTGGAAAAGAAAAGCAACGAGACAGAGGAGGGGGGTGGAGAGTAGCTCTATTACTTACTTTGAAATATTATTTCAGTAATGAAAACAGTATGTTACTGGTTCACATTAGACCGACTGACCAATGGAAGAGAAGAGAAGGCCCAGAAATCAATGCAGATAGACTCAGGAATGTCCTTTATGAAGAACGTGGGGGAGAAGGAAATTACTCAGGGGAGGGGAACAGGCCAGCGGGAGCCAGCAGAAGAACTTGTCGTTGGATCCGTAGCTGATGCAGACAAATTCCAAATGGGTCAGAGATCTAAACATCAAAAGCGAAATAGAAGTCCTTGAAGGCAACAGCGGGAGAGTTTGTTCATAACCTTGGCTTAGCCGAGGCTTCTTAAACAATGACCTAAAACTTAAAAAAACATTGAAAACGTTTTAAAAGACACACTTAAAAATACGCTTGTCAAAACCCCACCCACGTTACAAGCAACCAGAAAACCAAAAAACACACACGCTGGGAAAATATTCTTTAATTTTTTTCCCCATGTTTACTTATTCGGTTTGAGAGAGAGATGGAGAGAGAGCAAGCAGGGAAGGGGCAGAGAGAGAGAAGGAATCCCAAGCAGGCTCTGCGCTGTCAGCACGGGGCCCGACACGGGGCTCAAACTCACCGAGTGTGAGATCCTGACCTGAGCTCAGGTCAGATGCTCAGCCGACCGAGCCCCCCAGGCGCCCCCTCAGATTGAGAGATTTGGAAACTGCATTCTGTATGCAGGCCGCGTGCAAAGACACGGTCTAGTCATTGCTGGCGGGAGTGTCGGTCGGTGTCATCCCTGCGTGGACAATTGGGCGCATCTATCCCATGTACACGCTCGTGTACGCTTCGACCTGGCAATTCGCTCCAGAGGTGGGCTTGCCGACGTGCAAGACGCGAGGGCTGCCCAAGGTTACTTATCGGACCGGAGCTCGTCGCAGGAGAAGGAGTAACTGGTCTACCAGGTTGTGTGGCCTCCATTCAATGAACTACGACGCAGCTCTGACCGTCTCTCTGTGAAACCAGACAGAACGGGACCTCCAAGATCTATCATCAAAATCAAGGGGCAACGTATAGAACGGTGTTACCTTTTACGTCAAAAGGAACTGAAAATATGCTCGAATTTGCTCGTGTACCCCGAAGGATCCCCGGAAGATAATAAGGCTCTACCTGTGGCCGCCTACTCCAAGGGGCGAACTAAGAGACAGGGCACAGGGAGGGGGACTTTTCACAGTATTCTTTTATTTACTTCTTTATTTTATTTTTAATCCTATAAATGTCGCATGGGTTACCTTTTGATGCAACCAACAGAAGATATTTTTGAGGAGAAAAGGACAGCGTTGAGAATTACGTACCACGATAAATTTTCTAGTACGTGTGTTTTGAAAAAGCTCGAACAGTAGGTATCATCGGAGGGCTTGCCTTTGTTACTCATTTTTGTGTGCTTTGTACAGGAAACGTGTGGTGTTTCCGTAGTCAGAAAAAACAAAAATGGTGATCTATTATTTTTTTCTCAAAAAATATTTTTTTTATGTTTCTTTTATTTTTGAGAGAGAGACAGAAGGCAAGCAGAGAGGGGCAGAGAGAGAGGGAGACGCAGAATCCGAAGCAGGCTCCAGGCTCTGACTGTCAGCACAGAGCCTGACTTGGGGCTCCACCGCATGAATGGCGAGATCATGACCTGAGCCGAAGTCAGATGCTTAACCGCCCGAGCCACCCAGCTGCCCCTCTCGAAAGTTTTTTAAAGTTTTATTTAAGTAATCTATATGCCCAAAGTGGGGCTCGAACCCACAACCTCAAGATCAAGAGTCACACGCTCCTGATTGAGCCCACCAGGAGCCCCCGAAAATAATGATTTAAAGTTCATTTTCTAATGTCATAGGGACACGTGATCTAGTTCTACCTTTTCTCGTCACTCTTCTTTAACGATGACAAACTGCAGTGCAAGTCTGGCTTTTGCCTTCTATTTTGGATTCCGCGTTCTTTTCTAACTCGACTTGAATTATTTTTTAAGAATCAGACTCCCCCAGGATGCTACTCTCAGACGCAAGCCAAATTGGATAAAAAGCCCTTTCGCCTCATTTAAACTTTAAGGAATCGTGGTTTTCCTCGTCTCCTGTGGTAGCGATTCTACAAACAGAAACTTCTCATTCCTTCTGTCAAGTCCAAATTCATGACTTCACGGGGGGCGGGGAGGGTGAGTGAGGGACTGAAAATCCCAGAAGAGAGACATTCTCCCTTTTCGAAACAAGGAGAGAAAGCAAGACCTTCCCGAGGGGGAGTTCACCTGCGGCCGAGGTTATTTATAGGACTTGGATTTAAATTTAATTCTGCCCTCTGGTAACACCAGTGGGACCTGCTGCTTTAAGAGCGGGCCCCACCCTCTACGAAAGAGGGCTGTTTCGCTTCAGTAAGATACAGATCTACAGATCGAATGCAGATTTAGCGGGCAAGACACAAGAAATAGAAACAGGTTCTGGAATGGGTCCCTGGAAGAAGGGGGGGGGGATCAGTGGGGTGGCCGGAGTCCGGCTGTGTCACCTCGGCATGAGGACCAGGATGGGTTTAAACTCTTCTGCCCCTAGAATATAAAACGGCGCGGCCGCTACGAAAACCAGTAAGGCAGCTCCTAAAAACATTGAACAGAGACCCACCGTATGGTCCAGCCGTTCCTCTTCTAGGGACGTGCTCAGAAGAATTGAAAGCAGGGACTTAAATGGGTATTCGAACAGCCGTGTCCACAGTAGCGTTGTTCACAATAGCCAAAAAGCAGAAGCGACACAAGAGTCCGCGGACAGAGGAATGAATGAGCCCAGTGTGGAATATACATCAGTGGGTTATTATTCGGCTTTTCAACCGTAGGCAATTCCGACACCGGCTCCAACACGGATGAACCTCGAGAACATTATGCTGCGTGAAATAAGCAAGACATAGAAGGACCAATACTGTACGGTCCCACTTCTGCGAGGTACCTAGAGCGGTCAAAGTCATAGAGACTTTGGGGGCGCCTGGGTGGCTCAGTCGGTTGAGCAGCCGACTTCAGCTCAGGTCATGATCTCATGGTCTGTGAGTTCAAGCCCCGCGTCGGGCTCTGTGCTGACGGCTCAGAGCCTGGAGCCTGCTTCAGGTTCTGTGTCTCCCTCTCTCTTTGCCCTTCCCTTGCTCACACTCTGTCTCTCTGTCTCTCAAAAATAAAATAAAATAAACGCTTAAATATTTGGAAAAAAAAGTCGTAGAGACTTTGAATGGTGGTTGCTGGGGCTGGGCGGAGGGGAAACGGGGAGTTATTGTTTCCTGGGTTTGGCTCAGTTTGAGAGGATGGTAACTTTTAGGGATGGATAGTAGTGACAGGGAATATATTTAACGCTGTTGAATCGCACACGTAAAAACAGCTAAAATAGTATATTTTATAGGATGCACATTTTACCACAATAAAAAAAAAAGTTCGAAAAAGTCTGTTCTTCATTCCAAACGACATTAACCTGTCACTTCCCCAGACCCCAAAAGAAAATCAGGAGATTATGGATGAAGCCAAATTAGTCTCTAGGCCTCAATCTTTTCATCCGTGAAATGGGAGAGCTGGGCAGAGAGCCTGTGATTCCAAGTAGAGATAGATGTCATGTCAGAAGAGGAGCGCTTTGGGGGAAAGAACCCTATGGAAAGTGAGGTGGGGAAAAAAAAGGAAAAGAAAAAAACCAAAATGCCCAGGACTATATAAATGAACAGTGACACCTACTGGATTTTGAGAATTTACTGCTGGTCAGACATCAAAATGTTTTATTTATTTATTTCTGTTTATTCATTTTTTGAGAGACAGAGAGAGAGCAGGGGAGGGGCAGAGAGAGAGGGAGACACAGAATCCGAAGCAGGCTTCGGGCTCCGAGCCGTCAGCACAGAGCCCAACGCGCGGCTCGAAGCCACAAACTGTAAGATCGTAACCTGAACTGAAGTCGGACGCTTAAGTGACTGAGCCCCCCAGGCGCCCCCTCAAAATGTTTTATTTACAACTTATTTAAGGGACACCTGGGTGGCTCAGTCGGTTAAGCATCAGACTCTTAATTTCGGCTCAGGGCATGTTTCATGGTTTGTGAGTTGGAGCCCCCCCCAGAGTCAGGCTCTGCTCTGACAGCATGGAGCCTGCTTGGGATTCCCTCTCTCTCTCTCGCTCTCTCTCTCTCCCTCAAAATAAATAAACTTTTTAAAAAGTAACATTTATTTAAAATCCCTGAATACAGTGATCAAGTGTTCACCTCCATGAGGTCTTAAAACTCTTTGTTCACACCGAATCCCCAGAGGCTAAAACAGTGTCTGTCACGGTGGAAATTCCTGAGTGTTTTTTGAATGAATGAATGACTCCTTATTCAAGTCTGTTCATGCACAAATAACTGTTTTTCTAAGGCAGTTCCTAGAAGTGGGGTCGCTTCGACTCTCCTAAGCATTGCCAAACAACCCACCAACTTACATCTTCCTCACCAACATGAAGGGATTGTGTCTTCTCCTCTTCACACCAACATTTGCTATTGTCACACCTTATATTTTTGCCATCTGATAGATGTTAAGCGTATTTCACTGTTTTATTTTGTACTTCCTTGATTATTAGTGAGGTTAAACATTTTTCCTTAAGCTTTTCTCATGACTTGCCTGTTCATAAGATTTGCCCATTTTTGTAGTGGGTCATTTAATCTCTTCCATATCGTACATTTTTGGGTACTAATCCTTTGTTAACGTTTTGCAACTATCTTCCTCTGTTTGCCTTATGTTTTCTCTTTGTTACATGCTGTTTTGACCACAGATTTTTTAAGTTTCAAAATATTTTTGATAAAGTTGTGTCTTTTTGTTTTTTCTTTTCTTCTTTTTTCTTTCATAATCACTATACCCGACACAGAGCTTGAACTCATGATCGTGAGATCGAGAGTTCATTGTTCCTCTGACTGAGCCAGCCGGGCGCCCCCCCGAACATTTAAATTTAATATTTTCAAGTGCGTCAGCCTTTTCCTTTATGGTTTGTACTTGATGCATCTTGCTTGACAAATCCTTTCCCACTCTGGATTGATATATAGATACTCTCTTTTTATCCACATGTTTTTTTATTCACTTTGTATTTGGAAATAATTTTCAACTTCCAAAATGTTGCCAAAATAAAAATGGTACAGAGAACGCGCCTATACCCCTTATCTAGTCTGCCTCGTTTTAACGTTTTACCCATTCATTTATTATTTGATATATATAATATGAACAACATAGCATATGTAATAATACATGTGACGTATAATATATACATATTTTTTTTCTTAACTATTGGAAGGTAAGTTACAGACGTTATGGTGCCTCAGAGCTAAATGCTTTAGTGTGTATTTCCTGTGAACAGAGAGTCTCTTAACTCCCTAGTCATAACATAACTCTAATACAGTTATCAACTTCATAAATTTGCATTGATAAAATAACTTTATCAAATCTCCCATTCATTTCCCCATTTTGTCAGCTGACATAGTTGATGTCGATGTTCCATATGGCATTTTTGTAACTCCATAAGCCATTGAACCCTATAACCTTATAGCAGTTTTAAAAACCCTATAGGGCAGGGTCCAAGCCAGGGCAGGTATTGTTTTAATCATCATGGCTTTTGCTTCCTTTAATCTGAAACAGTTCCTCAGCGTGTATTTGTCTTTTAGAATACTGGAGTTTTTGGAGAATACAGTCCCGTCCCTGCTCCCCCCGCCCCCTGCCCCCCCCCCCGCCTCCGCTTTTTAGTAAAACGTCCTTCATTTTGTGTTTATCTGCTGTCTGCTCCTGATTAGATTAAGCTTGATGGAAGCACTTTCGGCGGGACCTCCGCCCAGCCGCGGTGAGGTGCCATACTGCATGAACGGTATGACGAAGGTGTCGTATTGTGTCTTTCTCAGCGTATGACTTCTGGGGGCTGAATTTGTCTTCTTTAGCTTCATCCAGACATTATATTCATCATCATCACAGGTAATTCTCACAACAACCTTCAGAGAGATTACACAACTTTCCCAAGTTCACCAAGTCAGGGAGGAGGCCTTTGAACCCAGGTCCGCCCAAGGCCAGACCTCTTTCCATTGTTTCCCGGGCTTATGGCTTCTCAGAGGCCAAAGGGATGGGTTTCTAGGCACGGAGAAGTGGAACTCAGAGAATCAAGGGTGGGCAGATGAGAGAAAAAGGTATCAGGGGGGTTGCGGGGGGGGTGGGGGCGGTTGCGGACTGGTTCCGGTTTGGGCTCTGGAGTAAGGGCTTTGTGGGCCAAGGGATGGGGCTTGGCCTTGGCCGCCAAAAATGGAAACGGATGATTGGAGGGAATGGGAGGGAGAACTCCCACCCGGAAACGAATCACCCATAGGTGTCCAGGGACACATGGCATCACTCTCCAGGCTGCGCAGGGTGACGCCGGCCGCAGCTTGAAAAGGGGAACCTGCAGTTGCTCTTGCTGGGTGTGGGGGGGTGTTGCGAGACATGGGGGAGAATCTGCCGGCTGCCTGGAAGCCGGGACAGCCTCCTCTCTGGGGAGCCCCACCCTCCACCAACTCTTCCCTGCCTGATTAAGGGACCCTAATCAGCTTGGGGAGATTAAGGACTCTGGACAGCTGTTCCCACACCCCCGGCCCGGCCCCGGCCGGGCAAAGGAGACCTGTGGGAGGGCGCCAGAAGGGGGATCTGCCCTGTGACCCCTCACCCCGAGCCCTGGACTTTCCGGTGAGTGGCAGAGCCCCCTCCGCACGCCTTCGGGTCCCTTCTGCCCCAGATGGATCTAAGGAGGGCACGGGCCGGTCTCCCCTGACCCCCGACGGCTCTGATGAGGGAGGACGGGCAGGCAAGAGGCAAACAGGAAGCAGAAGAGACGGGGTGTTGGGGTGTGTGGCCGTGCCCTTGACTCCCAGATAGTCGCCCAAGCCAGAAGAGGGGGCTGTGGAAGTGGAGAAATGCGCCCCGGGGTTAGCTGGGCTTTGAGAAACTGGGGGGTGCGAACAGAGCCTTAAAAGAGTTGTGGGGGGGCCCCGTCCGCTCATCCGGCCCCGCTTATGCCCCCAGAAGCCGGCAATGACGGCGTGCGCCCTCCTTGCGGGTGGGTTTCCGGACCCCCGGCGCTGCGCCCCCGCGCGGTGGGCTCCGTCCCCGCGCGGCGGCCCCCGGGCCCTGCTGCGGCCTCGGCTCCGGCTCCTGCTGCTGCTGCTGCTGCTGCTGCTGCTGCACCTGCCGCGCTCCGCCCTGCCCGCCGTCTTCACGGTGGGGGTGCTGGGGCCCTGGGCCTGCGACCCCATCTTCGCCCGCGCCCGCCCGGACCTGGCCGCCCGCCTGGCCGCCGCCCGCCTGAACCGCGACCCCGCCGTGGCGGGCGGCTCCCGCTTCGAGGTCGCGCTGCTGCCCGAGCCGTGCCGGACGCCGGGCTCCCTGGGGGCGGTGTCCTCCGCGCTGGGCCGCGTCGCGGGCCTCGTGGGCCCGGTGAACCCCGCGGCCTGCCGGCCGGCCGAGCTCCTGGCCCAGGAGGCGGGCGTCGCGCTGGTGCCCTGGGGCTGCCCCGGGACGCGGGCGGCGGGCACGACGGCCCCCGCGGTGACGCCCGCGGCGGACGCCCTCTACGCTCTCCTCCGCGCGTTCCGCTGGGCGCGCGTGGCCCTGGTCACCGCGCCCCAGGACCTGTGGGTGGAGGCGGGACGCGCGCTGTCCGCCGCCCTCCGCGCGCGGGGCCTGCCCGTCGCCCTGGTGACCACCATGGACCCTTCGGACGTGGCCGGGGCCCGGGAGGCCCTGAGGAGGGTCCAGGACGGGCCCAGGGTCCGAGGTAGGCTCCCCGCCCCCCCTCCCTCCGCAGGGTGCGGGAGCGGGGAGGGCAGGGGCGCCGGCAGGGGGCGCGGCACTGAGCGCGGGGTCTCGGCTCCGCAGCCGTGATCATGGTGATGCACTCGGTGCTGCTGGGCGGCCGGGAGCAGCGCTGCCTGCTGGAGGCCGCCGAGGAGCTGGGCCTGGCCGACGGCTCCCTGGTCTTCCTGCCCTTCGACACGCTCCACTACGCCCTGTCGCCGGGCCCCGAGGCCTTGGCCGCCCTGGCCAACAGCTCCCAGCTCCGCAGGGCCCACGACGCCGTGCTCACCCTCACGCGGCGCTGTCCCCCGGGCGGCAGCGTGACGGACGGCCTGCGCAGGGCCCAGGAGCGCCGCGAGCTGCCCTCTGACCTCGATCTGCAGCAGGTAGAGGGCCAGGGAGGAGGGAATTGGGGGCGGGGGGGTGCTGGGAGCGGGAGAGGGGCATGGAGGCAATGAGAAGAGAAGTTTACAGAGTCAGGGGACCCCGAGGAGCAGGGAGTCGGTGGGAGACGGGCAGACGGAGGCAGTGGGCAGAGACCGATCAGCAGGCGCTAGCAGTTCTGACGCCCCCGGGTCAGGTAGGGGCTGTGGGCTCGCTTGGGGGCATCTCCGGAGTGGAGGCCAGGAGACCTCCCAAGTCCAGCTCCAAACAGGAAACCCTAGCGAACTCTACAATGCCTTCGGGTCAGCTTCGAAGGGAACCTACTTCCAACACCACTGGGACATGCAATCTATAATAGACGGCTGGTGTTCTTTTTTCTTCTGTTTTTACATTTTTTTAATGTTTATTTACATTTGAGAGAGACAGACAGAGTGTGAGCAGGGGAGGGGCAGAGACAGAGGGAGACACAGAATCCGAAGCAGGCTCCAGGCTCTGAGCTGTCAGCAAGGAGCCCGACGCGGGGCTCAAACTCACGAACCCTGAAATCATGGCCTGAGCCAAAGTCCCATGCTTAACCCACGGAGCGTCCCAGGCGCCCCTACACGGCTGGTGTTCTTAAGAGAACAGGGAAGGAGGAAGAATGCAGATCCAACCTCCACACCCAGTTTAGAGGTGGTTCCTCTGGGGCTTCGTCTGAGTGGTCATAACTTTTGGAGAGCCTTGACATCTTGTGAGGGGCAGAAAGATCCTTGGTGGGGCCAGAGGCTTCCTTAAGCATTCAGATCCATGGCTTGCTCCCAACAACCAGCGAATACCCAGGATTCCCTGAGAATCCAGAATCCCGGGTCACATCTAACTCTACATCATTCGCAGAAAGAGGAGGGGGCTGGGGGCACCTGAGTGGCTCAGTCAGTTAAGCGTCCAACTTCAGCTCAGCGGTCCATGAGTTCGAGCCCCACGTCAGGCTCTGTGCTGCAGCCCGGAACTACTCTCTCTCAAAAATAAATAAGCATTAAAAAAGTCTTTAGTGGAAACCACTAAGATAGACGGGAAGTAAAGGAACCACCACAAAGACCCTATTTCAAAGGGTTGCACTTGAGGGAGGGCTGTGAATCAAGAGGGTGAGAGTTGAAATGTTCCCCACCGATGCCCCTAGTCTCCTCCGAGAGGATTTGGGGTAGCCAGTGGGAGAAAGGATGGGAATAGTGACTAAGAAGAGGAGAACAAGTCTCTTAGGAACAGTGGTGAGATGAGATGGCGGGCAGGTGGAGAAGGTGGTGATAAAAACCATCTTCAGTTCTCAGTAACGAGCACAGCCTTCCTCCTACCTCCCGGGTGAGAACCCTGGGAGTCACCTTTGATTCCTCTAACCTTCCCCCCTCCACCCACACACACACACACACCCAGACATCACGTCCTGTCATTTTTACTTTGTAAAAGCCGCTTGAATCCATCTCGTTCTCTATTCTCACCATCACTGCCCGGGTCGGGGCCACAGCACCTCTGATCTAAATCCTGAAACAGACTCTCCCCAGTGCTTTCTGTTTCAATGCTTCCCTGCCCCCGGGCCTTTCTCTGCCCAACAGTCAGTTCGAACTTCAGAAACCTGACAAATCTGACAGTCACACCCCTGTTCAGAGCCTCCCAGGGGTTTCCCTCGCCCTGGGTGGATGAAGGTCTCTTCAAACGGCTTATCACGTCTCTCATGCCTTTCTGGCCCTTCCATCGTCCTTCAACTTGAGCCAGACAGAGCTGCTCTGCGTTCCCTAAATGTGCCCTTCTCTTTTGCTTCTGTGCTGCTGGGTGTGCTCTGCCCTCTCCTCTGTCTCTCCCCTCCCTCAGGATAATCCCGATTCATCCCCTGAAAGATGGCCACTTCTTCTGGAAGCCTTCTCCTCTTCCCTCGGCCTGGGGTGGGACCCTCCTTTCTGTCGCTACAGCTCCCTAATCACCCCTACCCTTACCCATAACCTTAACAAACCTTAACATCCCTGTCTCCCCAACTAGAAGAAGGTTTCCTCAGATCAGAGACTCTAGCATGTCAAT